>CABHPH010141867.1:0-25808 GCA_902168325.1 Peromyscus nudipes | reverse complement strand
TTCATAGAGTTACTGTTTTTTCCTTAAATGTGAAAAAGAAAAGCCTAAGGTTTAAATCTTATGCCTACCACGCAATCAGCACGGAGCAGCTAGCTGTTGTTACAACTCTCCTTGCATTGGAAACAGGCGTCCGGGTATCTGTATCCTTGCTAGATTATCCAGTGTCACAAGGCTGGATAGTGTCACATTCATGATAGATGACTGCAAAACTAGTCTACAATTGTCATTTAGCATAAGCACATTAAATCAATTGTCAAATTCAGAGGATGATATTTAAATTTAAATCATCAGGATAGTAAAGTATTAATGACATTCCTTCCTGAGTTCTGCAGTCATTGTTTTTATGAATTATTAAAGCTAACAGTTCCTACTTTATCATTTATTGCATGCCTAATCTATTCCAGGCAGTGGTGATACATGAATTGTTCCACTAATTTCCCCAACACCATATGAGGCTTAGGTATTTTTTTTTTTAACAGATTAAGGCATTTGAGTCCCAGATGAACTGAGGAACTCCCTCAAATCATTGGGCTACCAAGGGGGAGAGAGAGCTCAAAGCTAGTGTCTTCCCTAAGATGAGTATGTTATGATGTGTTCTTTTATTTTTGCCAATTAAAGACCTTCAGGCCTACTGAGAATATACGTTCCCCAAAGTTACACAAAGCTCATGCCTTCACTGGCAGTTCATCTCTGTGGTGGAGGAGGCCTCCTTGGAGGAGACCTTGAGACTCTAGGCTCTGATTTTCCAGTGGGCTTTGAGGACACCGGCTGTTTAGCTTTGGTTTGGCAAATGGAGGACAAAGCATTCTGTCAGCTTTCCTTGTTTATAATAAAACCTACATTACGAAGAAAGCTTGGATTACAAATAAGTAGCATTTGTCTTGTCCATTTCATCCTTTTTTGGCAGTCATGCTCACAATGCATCCTGACAAGTGTGGTGAGACAGCAGTGTGGTGGGACCTGTGCCCTCAGAAGGCATTTCAAGGACAGGACAGGATGGTATCCTTGAGAAGTGATACGGCATTACACACCCTCCCCCCCGCAACCCCGTAACTGCCCTAATAGACTTACCTTAGAACCACAATTGAATGGCAGCCAGATAAAGTGGGTAGTGACTACTGGGTCAATAGATGAAAGAGTGGTTCAGAAGCTTCCCAGAGAAGTAGCTTAGCTATTACCTGAATGACAGATCCTGAGCTTCCTCATCTTGCCCTGGGGAGAAAACTCTCACTTTTGGGGAAAATGTAGACAACCTTGCCCTCTGTAGTTCTACTGAGAAGATTAAGATAATAAATTTTAAACCAAGCCGGGCAGTGGTGGCACAGGCCTTTAGTCCCAGCACTCGAGAGGCAAAAGCAGGCAGATCTCTGTGAGTTTGAGGCCAGCCTGGTTTACAGAGTGAATTCCAGTACAGGCTCCAAGCTACACAGAAAAACTTTGTCTCGAAAAACCAAAATAATAATAATAATAATAATTTTTAAACAACATAAATATTATTCTCAAAAGATGTTTTACTGTTCAGTTGATGCTTTAATGAACTTTTTAAATTAATCGAGTGCAATTACTTTTTGGATATATTATTCTGTTTCTTTTAAGCAAAAACTGATTTTAGCTTTATGACATAATTTGCAAGTAAATCCATTCTTCATCAGCTGTATGTTTAAAGAAGCAGAGAGAATGAACACCTAATTAATGAATTCATATTTCTAATAAACTTATTGTATTGACCATTCGTTAATCACCTCTTTCATGCAGGGGAGGCAAAAATGAAAAGCTCACATTCCCAGGTAGCTCACTTTCACAGAAACATGTAGACAAGCCTTGACAAGGCCAGGATAAGGAAGCTACTATCCTCCAGCTACCCTAAGCCAGCCTCAGCAGCTGAGAGCACCTGAGATCCCCTCACAGATGAGCTCAGGTCACAGCGTGGCTGTCTCCACAGCCCTCCATGCCCCCTCCCTGTGAACAGCCCTGTCACCTCTTCTTTTTAGCTCTAAACCATCCCATCTTAACCTGCACCCCCGATGCCAGGATGATGCTCTTGATTCCTGAGATTTCACTGAGAACCTCAAGAGAGGCAGGCCACCCCTCGCTGCCATTTCTGGCATCCACAGTTTTCTCTTCTGCCATGTACCTGGCACAGACATGGACTGTGCTTGCCCCTGCCTCTTTTGCAGGGGTGGCTCCCCTCCCCTCTGTTTTGCTTAGGCCGTTGTTGTGCCCTCTGTCTCTCCTGTCCCTTCCTCTTCCTCCTACTGACTCAGCCCTGTTGGCATAAACATGCTGCCTTGCTTCTCAGTTCATATACTAAAAAAAGGAAACCAGAAAAAGCCTCCCTCTGACTCCACAGAGTCTGCAAATCGGTCCTTTCTTAAAGAACTGCTCAGAGCGTTGGATAAGTTTACTAGTTTACCTCTTCTTCTCTGGGCTTCTTGGAGCCCATTCTGATCACGCCATGGAAGGGAGCAGCATTGCCAGACTCGGGGGCCCTCAGCTCTTCATTCTTATCTCTGTCAGCAGCTTTAGACATGGGACCACTTTCACATTTTTAATAGCAGCTTGACTGAGCTATGGTTTATAAAGCAGAAACTTTATCCTCCTAAAGTTTAAATTCAACAGCTCTTCATGTACACACAAAATTGTGCAGTTTTCATCTTCGGATCTATTGCAGAACATTTTATCACCGGAAAAGAACCCCACATGGATTTGCAGTTACTTCCCATGTATGCTACATTATTTTTTTTAATGTGGTAAGATATCTGGCAAATCAGCTTAAGGAAGGAAGGGTTTGCTTTGGTTGACAGTTTGGGTGAGTAATCCATGATGTCAGGAATCCATGAATCCATGGCCACGGGTGCTTGAAGCACCTGGTCGCAGAGAAAGTTGGGTGCTGGTGCTCAGCTCTCTACCTCCTTTTTCTTCAGGTCAGGACTCCAGCCCATGGGATGGTGCAGTTCACAGTTCAGGTGGGTCTTCCCTCCAATGTTAAACCTGTCAGGAGCCATCCTCATAGAAACACCCAGAGGTGTGATTCCCAATCTCTTCAACTGACTATGAGATAACCATCATACTAGCACCTATTCCCATGTGCCTAAAATCTAATTTTGTCTCTGTTAATTTTCATGTCCCAGACGGTTTCTGTAAATGGAATCATGACATGAGTCCTTCAGTTCTTTCACTTAGCACACTGTTTTTAAGACTTATCTGTGATGAACTGTGCATTAGTACTTTGTTGCTTTTTAGGGCTGAAAATATTCAGTATGTACATATGTTCAAGCCTCTCAGCTCTTCTTGTTTGATTTTTTTTCCCCTTTTAGCACTGAACATCAAGCCCAGATCCTAGCACATGCTAGGCAGGCACTCAACCAAACACAATCTCACATGCTTAGCATATCAGGATTAGTTGCTTATCTTGTTTCTATGACAAAATGTTTGACAGAGAGCAACTTAGGGGAAGAAAGATTTATTTTGACTTGTACTTTAGGAAGTAGAGTCCATTGTGGTCAGAAAGGCATGGCAGGAGCATTCAGCTGATTTTAACATCTCAGTGGATCTTGAGGCAGAGAAATGAAAGTTGGAGCTCATCAGGGTTTCTCTTCTCCATGTGTTCATTCTAGGACCCCAGCTCCTGGAATGGTGCCACCCACATTCAGAGTAGGTCTTCCCATTAAATCTTTCTGGAAATTCCTTCAAAGATGCTCACAGTTAGGTGTCTCTTAGGTGGCTTTAAATCCAGTCAAGTTGACAATGATGATTAACCATCACTATGTCCAAAGCTCCTCATTCCCTCACCATCACCCACACTTCCTGCTGACTCTTCTTCCTGCATAATGCCAGGTGCATCCTTTCAAGATTCTGGACACAGTACAGCAATCCTTTACTCTTCCCTGCCCCATACCTCAAATCAATCCAGTATCAAGCCCTGTGGCTCTCACTTTGAAGATATAGCCAGACTTTCTTCTCACTATCTCTGGTCAACTGCCACCATTTCAGTTCCTTGCTAGCTGGCCTTGCCAAATGTTAACTTTCTAAATTCAAGGCTCCTTTCACAGTGAAAGTCACAGCATCTCTGTTCAGCATCCTAGGATTTTGTCTCCTCTGGGGAGAAAAGCAAAGCCATTAAGAAGCCTACCGGTCACCTTGGCGTGACCTCCTGTGGCTTTCCTAACCCAACTCCTGCCACTCTTCTCTTTCATATGGCTCATGTGCCTTTAATTGTGGTGGCCTCCTTTCTGTTCTTCAGGCTCATTCACACCTAACTGTCCCCAGGGCCTTCCTCCACACCTAAGGCCCTCTTCTAGGACACTCCTTTATTTCTTTGCAAGCTTATGGTCAACATTGCTAGGAGCTTCCCAAGAGCCAGCCTCCCTCTCTAACTAGGAACCAAAAAATAAAATTTCTGGCCCGTGCTTACGGCCATATCCCCTAACTTCCCTGGCAACTGACTGTCACTGTGGGTGGAGCTCTAAACAACCAGTTGGCAGATGCACATCCTTTAAGGGTGATGTGCTTCCGTGAGTCAATTCCATGCCACCTTTGCAATAGTAAAGTAAATAGTAAACCAAAGTTCTTGACTTCCTGAAGCTCCTATCTGGTTAGTAGGAAAAGACAGCTAATGAATAAGCGCAAGTAAATCCACAGTGTCTCATGTGGTGTGGCTTCAGTGGTAATCAACAAAGCCAGGTCAAGCAAGAGGGGATACCTTCTTTGCTACCTATCATACCGTGTCAGAGAGGACATCCATGACAAGATACTACTTCAGCAAACCCTTACATTGGTTAGGATTAGTCTTTCTTGTATACATCTTAACTAATCCCCAAACAGCACTGACCTGTTTTAGGAGACAGAAAACTCTTTCTTTCAAGTAGACCCTGCTTGTCGGGCCCGGGCTGTTAAATGTGGCTCCATTGGGTTACTAGAGTCCTAGGATCCTTCATTTCTCATCGTTTTTATGCTGAACCATCGCTCTGTGCCTTCCTGGTATCAGCTGTGGGTGTCATGCAGCTAGCCATATGCTCTCCCAGGCAGGCCAAACCCCCCCTCCCCCCTGCAGCACACAGCCTTCCGCTGGCAGCACATTTCAGAGTTCGTTACCTCTCACCCTCACTTTGGCCAGGAAAGGGGGATTTCATGACCTACTTTCTGCTATCTCGCTACATAACTTAAACAAATTGTTTCAGTTCTCTGGACCCATGGACATCATTTCTAAGAGAAGAATGCTTATGGCCGTATCCCCCAACTTCCTGTGACATCCATGTGAATGTCCTCTCTTTCCCCCAACTGTAAAATTGAGTGGTTTCGATAATCAGCTACTTCTTGGGTCTCTACCTGTGTTTTCATTCATAAATATGAAACTTGTATGACCAGCTGGGCATAGCAAATCAGCTTTTTTATTTAATTTTTAAACAATACATGTCTTCACAAGTGTCAAAGAGAAAAGTGTTTGCTTCCTGACATTTTACAACTTTGAGTCAGTTGCACACATATTCTAACAATTTTTTTTATTTTTTTTATTCTCAGATTTATTACATGAGGCTGGGAAGAGAATCAGCTTGGGCACCTTCTTAAACCCCAATAGCTATTCCAACAGGTAGCCCTGGTTCAGCCCATCGGCTGCTCCTGAGCATCTGCCTGAGTTCAATGTCTTCTCCCTCAGCAAATGCTAAGGTTCCCATGGCCCTGTATCTTCTCATTCTCTAAAGTAGTGAGCATTGGAAATTACAGGCTCTCCAGCATAAACTGGGATAAATGATATACAAAGTATAACAACAAAAATTTGTATTACTAATAGAATCGAAATCAGTTAAAGTGTTATATGTAGATTCTTAGACCACTTGGGTCAGATCGTTGCTTTTTGCTTCAAGCGTTTCTGGAGGGAAGCCTTGAAGTTAAGAAATGGAACAAATAACTCTCTAAAGTAGAATGCAGATTTCTGTCAATATTGATGGGCAGCCTCACCCCACTCCATTGGCCACTTACCTCTGAGCAGCTCTGAGAGCTGGGACTTCCAGGAACCCACACCCAGCACAGAAGGTGCCTGTAGGCCAGGCAGAGGACAAATGTGCTTTCCTGGCTGTGGTCCTTCCTCAATACACTACAAATTCAGATTGTTCTCATTTTTCTGCCATAGCTATTGGTCAAACAGGGTTTTTTGTTGTTGTTGCTTTGTCGTTGTTGTTATTGCTTTGCTATTTTGCTTTTAGATTAGTAAACAAAGGGATGGGTTTTAACATGGAATTCTCATACATTTGTTTTTGGTGTAAACTAACAGATTTTACATCAAATATAAATGAAACGTCTAAGACAACAAAATTTACTCATAAAATTAATGTGCTTTATAAGAATTGCTTATAAAAATTTCAGTATTTCTCAGAGGAAAGGCAGTAGTAAGTTTGCTTTGCTTGGTGATCCACTCATTCATTCATTCATTCATTCATTCATTCACTCACTCATTCTGTAAACAAATATCTAACGGCCACCTGCTGTTTGCTGGGTGCTGTTCTAGAAAGCAGGGCTGTGCGAGTTAACAAGGTAGAGCAGTACTTATGCTGCGGTGCTGTCATGCAGAGGTGAGGGGGCGCGGTCAGAGGAGCCCCAGTGTGGAGAGCCTTCTAACTGGGCACACTGTGAAGCTCTAACTCACTGGTGCTTTTTTTGTCGAGATGATTTTAATTAAAAAACTGTAAGCTGTCCATGAATGATTTTTTCCAACAATATTGAATTGTTTTTATGCTGAAGTTCATAGCTGGCCCGCAACCTTGTATCAGAATAAGATTTTAGTTATAACTTTAACACTGACCCATTTTTACAATAGAAGGAAATGTGAAGACGTCCGTAGTCCCCCAGATTCCCTAACATGTGTTAGAAGTTTTCACAGACGGAATAATACAGACCATTAACTAGCTAGCACCTGCCTGGTCTGTTTCAGAAATGGCATGTGACCTCTGGGGACAGTCGCCAATGTTCTGTGAGCAGCCTCACTTCTGAAGAGGTAAGTGAAACATTCTGGAGCAAAAAGGAAAGCTTTGTTTTCTGATTTTGGATAGTTCTTTAGATTTGTTTTTAGTTTCCTCGGTGAGAAATGCCTATTATTTTAACTCAGGCCGCACGGCTTTTCTGGTTCCCTTGTTATTTCACATTTCTCCCGGGAAAATGGGCCAGGATGTTTTCTTTTGTATGTGTGGTGGGTGCCGAAGAGAAAAGGCCAGGGGGCACCAGGAAGAAGTGCAAGAGCTCTATTTAGCAAGTCTCAGAGTTAGAACTCATCCTTCTTACACCACTTGAGTGGGTGTAGTCTAACTTTCTTCACTTTTAATAATCTCTGTGGTACCTGTTGATGGCTTTAAAGTCCAAGAAAGAACATTCTGGAAGCTACCATTTCAGGATACAGGCACTCTGCTGCTCAGTTCCTTGGGGGTTCTTAGATATAAGCATGAGCATAACTTTTAGAAATGATTTGTTGCCAGGCGGGATGGCGCATGCCTTTAATCTCAACACTTGGGAGGCAGGCAGGTCTCTATGACTTTGAGGCCAACCTGGTCTACAAAGTGAGTTCCCGGACAGCCAGTGCTACACTTGAAAAGAAAAATAAATGCATACAAACATGATTCATTAACAGTGCCACACTCAGCTTGCTGGGTTGTTCTTACGGACATCCCTCCAGCTGATTGGCTGGTTTCTTCACCTGTCAGTTTAATGCTTCCATTGCTTGGGGCCCCGACAGGCTATTTGTCCCACTGTCCCATGGGACAGGGCCTCATTGTCTGTCACTGATAGGTTTATGGAAGGGTGGCATATATTAGGTTAAGGTGCATTCTTATTAATCCCATTCAATGATCAGGGTAAATCAGCGCCCTATATCATGGCTCTGTTTTACTTTCATAGATTTTAATTTTTTTATCCTAATAACAAAACATTATTAAGGTTTTTATTCTAGTAATAAGCACAAATAAAGTAAGGTTACATTCCTCGAGGGAGTCAAAGGCTGTCAGAGAGACTGTGGAAGGGAAAAGGGTGGAAAAAGAAAACTCTCACTGTGGGGAGCAGCATACCGTGTCCAGAAATGCCATATCTGGCCTGGAGAGATAACTCAGTTTGAAAACACTTACCTCCCAAGGACCTGCAGATGATCATCAGAGCTCAGATTTATGGGGGGAAAAAAAAGTTGGGTGTTGTGGCATGCGCCTGGAATCTCAGCACTGTGGATTCTGGGGCTCTGTGGACAGACAGACAGCTTTAGCTGGTTGGTGAGTTTCAGGCCAGTGAGAGACCCTGACTCAAAGAACAATAAATAAATAGGTAAACAAACAAGCAAACAAATAAATAAGGACGGCTCCTGAGGAACAGCACCTGACGTTGGCCTCTGGCCCCACACATACCTGTGCACACATTCAAATGGGCACGCACACCCATACACAAACAGAAATGCCATTTCTTCTTCCAATGCAGCTACTTAACATGGAACCAAACATGTAGAGTACTATGAAGCCCAGAGAGCGAGGCTGGGGCTGTAGCAGTTCGGCCCCTTACTCGGGAGAACAAAATATTCCTGCTCTCACTGCCCAGGTTTCCTTGTCTCTGAAATGGTAGTAATTGCTGCCTTCGTTACTGTCAAATGAAACAGGTGAATCTGTGTAAAATTCTTGGCAGCACACCCGACAGACGGAGCACAGATCACGTGTTCAGCAACACCTGCTGAAACAGCAGCGGCATCGGAACACGACGGAATGTTTTCTATTTACACCCTCAAAGGACAATCGTTTTGTTTCTGTGCCTGGAACACTTGAGACACTGAAGTAGCTCAAGTGCTATAATTAGATTTACTGTATGCCTGCAAAGACATGCGTGGAATGTACTCCTTTTTAAGTTCCTGGGATTGTTTGTGTTGTAGCTGTACACATACCTGATCTTTATCTCAAACAGCCAGAGTCCAAATTCTTACGGCAAAGTGTTTCTCACGGACGCTTTATAGTTTATAGTTTTTGCCTTCAAGTTCAAAAGTTGGTCAAGGACTGTGTCACTATATATATATATATATAATAAGGAAACAGAATGTAGTGTGAGGTAATGAATGTCAGCTAGAACCCCCACTGGAAGGAAAACAACCTCATCAGCCTCTAGCTTTATGTGGGAACTGAATAGCCAGTGCTGGCCAGGTGTCTGCACGTAATATCAGGCACCAAGACAGTCTCAGAGACAGGAAGGAGCTCCCAGGGCTATAAACACAGTTGACCCAAATGTCTGGATTTTGCCTACAATTGTGATTTTCAATACCTTTTTTGGGGGGGGGCAGGGAATTAGAACTCTTCCCATTCCAAATTGAGAGAGCTGAGAGTGTTTCTTATGCATGAGCAAAAGTTAAGATTCAGCTGGGAATCCAGTTGGCCTGGTGTTCATCTGAGACGTATGTCACTCGTGTTGTGGTGACTTTACAAGCTTGTGATTTCTCTAGGTATCACCAAGCTCAGAAGTTGGTGAGACCGTACTGTGCAGAGTGAAAGCGAATTCCAAGCTGGGCACAGTGGTACACACCCAAGGTTCCCGTCTAACTGGAGCACTGAGACAGGGGGATCACTAGATCCCAGAAATTAGAGGACAGCCTGGGCAACAGTGAGCCCTATGTGGAAAAGATGATGAACACAGTGACTGAAACTATCCACAGACTTCTGGTGCTCTGCTTGTGGGTGACACTGTATTTCTGGACCTTTTTTCGGCATCAGCTTATGTCAATCAGCCTTCACCGAGCAAAATTCCTGAGATACTTTAAAGAGTGCAGAGGTTGATCTCGGAGCACAGTGTGGAGAGTTCAGTTCATGACCACTGGGCCATTACTTCTCAGCATGTGACGAAAGAAGTGCATGGAGGAGAAGAGATCAATGTCCCACCATCCCCTTAGAGGCCACCCTTCCAGTGATCTAAAACCTCCTAGTAGATGCCACCTTGTAAAGGTTTCACTACTTTCCATGAAAGCACAAAGTCAAGTCTTTGGTGGCTGGGCCTTTGGGGAACATTCCAGATTCCAACTCTAACTTAGCCTTTTCCTCCCAATTCCTTCCATTTGTGTCTTCCTTCCTTCACCCCAGGTTACCATCTGATACAATATCATCACCTCTCAGTGAATAGTCTCAAATGGGGGCAACATGAGAAGGATTGTGTCAGAATACCAGAGTGGGTATAGCCTACACACAGTCTGAAAGTTCCCCTAGGAGATGTCAGTGCCTCCTGTTGCCTGTGTCTTTTAACCATTCCATAAGTTTATATGTATTTTAAGTTCTGAGCCTAACCAGATATTTCTCTAGGATGTTATCAATACATTGGGTTATTAACGATTTTTATAATTTGATTTCTCAGTTCCCAAAGTCCAGGAGTAAAGTATCTATCCAGACCCTCAGGATTCTGTACCTAGAGCTATGTGAGAGCATCCTTCAGGTCAGCCTGGACCCAAATTGTAAAACGAATCCTGCTTGGATAGCATGACTTCAGTAGAAGATGCTGATTGTGCCAAGTGGATACCCAGGTTGGCAAGTTTCCTTTATTTGCATGGTACAAATTTTATCATGAGCTCTGATATACCCACCCATGTGCCTAGATATTGTAATGAACAGTAGAGTCAGCAGCACAGGTGTAAAGGAGTGAAAATATCCAAATATTTTAAAGCCACTGTATATGTTGAGAGTTTTCTAATAATTCTAACATATAAGAGATTTAGGGTTACTATTTTGTTCTTTTTATTGAAAACCATTTAGTTAATAAGGCTATATGCTGAGTTTACTGTTAGAAGTTAAAGCATTCATTTTTTAAAAATTTTCTACAAAAAAATAGGATGTTCAGGAAAATATTAGGTACAACTGAAAGCAGAAATCAGACTCATCACTGGAACCAACTTCAACACACTAACATGAATATTGTTTTGGGGCCATGATATTACATATTATACCTGAAAACAAATTTCTCTGGTATGCTGGAAGGAAAGGGTAGGTAATTTTTTTAAATAAGTAAGTGGGGTCTGCTCATTATTTACTAGCATATGAATGTGGGGATGGAGAAAGTGCTCAGCTGGTAAGGTATTAAAATGCTTAACTAATTATTCTTTATCAATAAAAAAATCGGGAGTCAGAAATTAGGGTAAGAATCCGAATGATCAGAGAAGCTGAGGAGAAGCCACCAGTCAACTCCTACCTCTTCTGTTCCTTCATCCAAAAGGGCTGAGATCTTCTCTCAACCCCGCCTTATTACTTCCTATCTCCTATCTGTCCATAGTCCTCCAAAATTTTGGTCAGCTAGTCGCTAGCTCTACCCTCTGACTCACAGCGAGCTTTATTTTCAGAATGAAATTAAAATATCACACAACAAGGTATTGCTCTGCAAGTGTGAAGACTTGAGTTTGGATCCCCCTCACTCTTGTACAAAGCAGGACACAGCAGTGTGTTCCTATAACCACATTCTGAGAGGTAGAAACAGGTAGATTCTTGGGCTTGACATCCAGTCAGAGATTAAAAATGTGCAAACACTAAACCAATAGATAGCATGGACTTAAGGAATGTGGTGGTTTGAAAGAAAATGGCCCAATAGGGAGTGGCACTATTAGGAAGTGTGGCTTTGTTGGAGGAAGTGTGTCACTACAGAGGCAGGCTTTGACATCTCAAATATGCTCAAGCCATGCCCAGTGTCTCAGTCCACTTCACGTTGCCTGTGGGTTAAGTTGTAGGACGCTCGGCTCCTTTTCCAGCACCATGCCTGTCTACATGCCACCATGTCACACTATGATGATACTGGACTAAACCTCTGAAAATGTAAACTACCCTGAAGGTAAGAGTTTCTGTCCCACCAGCCCACTCCCAAGTAAGCACACAGAGACTTATTATTAATTATAAATGATTTAACCCATATTTCTTACATGTGCTCTGACACATGGTGGTACTTTTCTCAGCATGGCATGCTCATCTCCTGCTTCCTCTGCATCTGACTGACAACTCTACCTTCCTCCTTCCTCAGTGTTTTCTCAGTCTGGCTCCCCTACCTAACCTCTTTCTGCCTAGCTATTGACCAGTTGGCTCTTCATTAAACCAATGAGAGCAAAACATCTTCACAGTGTACAAAAGGATTATTCCACAGCACCATCCCAATTAAGTGTTTTTCCTTTATAAGAGTTGCTGTGGTCATGGTGCCTCTTCACAGCAATAGAAACCCTGAGATAAGACAAAGAGCTTCTGCCTTGGGTTGCATTAGAGAAAACCTGAAATTTGAGCTAAATCTTGAAAGGTAATGACAATTTAAACAAAAGGAAAAGACCAGGATACTTTGAATAGGTCCAGTTATGGAGGTAATGAGGTGGAATAGAAGACCAGATAAATGTGAAAGAAAGAAAGAAAGAAAGAAAGAGAGAGAGAGAGAGAGAGAGAGAGAAAGAGAGAGAGAGAGAGAGAGAGGGAGGGAGGGAGGGAGGGAGGGAGGGAGGGAGGGAGGGAGGAAGGAAGGAAGGAAGGCAGGCAGAAAGAGGGGGGCTGGGTCAGGTAGGGCCTCGACTTCTGCATTTAGTCTTCCATTTACTAAACTGATAGTCTTGACAGTCACTGTCTGGTTCCAGCACTGCTTCACAGCAGATGTCAGCACAGTGGACAAGGCTCATCAGCTCCCTGTATTTAAGAATCAATGCAATGCATGCGATGGTAAAAGCAATGAAGAAACACAGAAGAAAACAGCCCCTGAGAAAGAGGAGAGTTCCACTTTCAGAGTATCAAGACATTTCAACAGGTTAATAAAAGGCTTACTCAATGATCATTTTAGTGTGAAGGAAGCTTTAGTCTAGCCAGGAGGTCTAGGCTGAAACATGAGGAGGGAAATGAATCTGTGAGGATCAGGGGACCAGATTGCAATAGACGTTCTACCAGGTGAAAAGGAGATAAGGAAGCTAATCTTCACCCCACAGGTAGCAGGAAGCAGCAGAGTGTGAACAGGATGGGGATGTGAGAGGTGCTATGGAGAACTGATGTGTTAAGAAACATAGTCTTCCATCAGTGTGCAGGTTATAGTGGAGGAGGCGGAGTTTGGAGGCAATTACAATGTTGTTTCTTCTGGTAAATAGTAATCTTTGCTGAGATCTAATTATGTGCCATTTGTAGAAAAGCATAAGTCTAATATGTCAGGAGACAGAAGAAAGGTGAATGAATGAACGTTCAATGACTGTTATTCAAAATGTGTTTGCTAGGTACCCATCGTATACCAGACACTGTGAAATAGGCTGCTGGAAAAACCATGTGATGGTGCTCACCATTAATTCCCACATTCAAGAAGCAGAGACAAGCAGATCTCTGTGAGTTCAAGGCCAGCCTGTTATATAGAGCAATTCCAGGCCAGCTGCATCTACACAGTGACACACTGTCTCAAAAATGAAACAAAACAGCCGGGCGTTGGTGGCGCACGCCTTTAATCCCAGCACTCGGGAGGCAGAGCCAGGCGGATCTCTGTGAGTTCGAGGCCAGCCTGGGCTACCAAGTGAGCTCCAGGAAAGGCGCAAAGCTACACAGAGAAACCCTATCTCGAAAAACCAAAAAAAAAAAAAAAAAAAAGAAACAAAAAAATTCAAGTGCTTCTCTAGGAGAAACTTAAAATACAACTCACAGTTGTATTGTAGTGAGCGAGGCAGAGGAAAGTACACACCATGCAGAAGGACAAAGGGCTAAAGAATACTTATATTGTTTGCTTTTCTTTTTAGGTTATTTATTTTATTTTATGTGGATTTGGCCTGTAGGGCCTGTGGAGGTCAGAAGACGTCATCAGACCCCTTGGAACTGGAGTTAGGAAGGTTGTGAACCACTATGTTGGTGCTGGAAACTGAACCCTGGTCCTCTACAGGAGCAACAAGAGTTCTTAACCACTTAGCCCTATCTCCAGTTCCCTGGAAATGATTTTTAACTAAGGCCAACAGGATAAGTAGTTTGTTGAGTAGATAAAGGACATTCAAGGCATAAGCACAACTTCAAAAGCAGCTGTGGATTCTTATCTGGAGTTAGAATGTGAAGGGGATGGTAACTTTCTATTTCTGCACAGCATACCTGAGAGAAATCAACTTTCAATGAGAAAATTTTACGTATTTTAGTTGAATCTTAACACTGGGGAAGTAGAGGTAGGGCCTCTGGCGGCGCTGGGCCAGGCTAACCTGCGTGGAGTTCCAGACGTGCCAGGGCTACATAACGAGACCGTGCCTCAGTAAACAAACAAAATCGGGGCTGGAAAGCTGACTCAGAAATTAAGAGTGCTCACTGCTTTTTCAGAGGACCCAAGACTGGTTCCCAGCACCCAAAGGATTTTAACAATCACCTGTGACTGCAGATCCAGCAGACCCAATGCCCTCTTTGGGCCTCTGTTAACTCCAATACAAATACACATATGGTGCAAATACACACACTCAGGCATACACACACACACACACACACACTAAAGAAATAAATAAATCTAAGTGCAATGCTTAGTGACACACTTACTTCATTCAATAAAAGAATTAGCTAAGCTCTCTAGAATATTGCCTCAAAGGACAGAATGATTCTGAAAGCACTGTTAAGGACTCTTTGTTCCACAAGAGACCGTAAATAGCCAAAGCCTTTCTAAGAACTAAGACCACAGCTGGAGGTAAAGTACTGCTTTCCCTCAAATTATACTGCAGGACTTGTAGTGTCAGTGACAGCATGGTACTGAACTAAAACCAGACCGTCAGGCCGATGCAATGGAATAGAACTACAAATAAACTATCAAAGGTATGGCCACCTAGTTTTTGACACGGGTGACAAAAACATGCAATAGAATAAAGATAGTTGACGTAGCAAATGGTGCTAACACAACTGAATATCCACTGCAGAGGAATTAAATACATTTAAAATCATTCGCACAAAAATACATTCAAAATGGCAGAGGCCTTAATATAAAGCCTGAAACTGCTAAAGGAAAATGTAGGGTATGTTTTCAAGACATTGAGACAGGCAAGAACTTTCTAAACAGAACCTCAATAGCATACACACTAGCACCGAGTATCCACAGGTGAGACTACATGAAATTAAAAAGTTTCTACACAGCAATAGAAGCTACCAGCAGGGCAAATGGCACACACAATGGGAGGAAATCTTTACCAGCCATACTTCATGAGGGGAGTGAGGGGGGAGGGTTATACCCAGAATTTACAAAGAACTATAGAAATTAAATACAGAGGAAATAAAATTGCTGATCAGCAAAGGGATTGATGAAATGAATGGGCATTTTAGAAAAGAAGAAACACAAATGGCCAACATCTATTGTGAAAAGTGCTCAACAGACAACCTTAGTCATTAAGAAAATGCAAATTAAAACCTACTTTGAGGGGAGTCTTTGCCCTGGAGGAGATGGGAATGGGGGGGGCTGGGGGGAAGGTGGGGGGGGTGGAGAACAAGGGAATCCGTGGCTGATATGTAAAATTAAATTAAATCATAAAATAAAAAAATATTTTCAACAACAACAAAAACTACTTTGAGATCCCACCTCACCCCAGCCAGCTGACTGTCATCACGAAAGCTGACAGGAGAGCCTAGAGAATTGGCTCTGGGGGAAAGAACATGGCTGCTCTTCCAGAGGACCCGGGTTGGGGTCCTAACACTACATAGTGGCTCACAACCATCTGTGAGTCCAGTTCCTGTGGACACCTTCTTCTGCCCTCTGCGAGCACGAGGCACGCACATGGCACAGAGACGGATGGGCAGACAAAACACCTACACACATAAAATGAAATTAAAAAATTAAAAACAGAAACAAACAGAAACCTGAGTATTTAAAAAAGAAACTTAAATCTCAGAGAGGGCGCGGGGAAAGAGGATCCTTACTGCTGGCAGGGATGCAAATTAATATGTCCATTCTTGAAATAAGTTTGGAGGTTCCTCAAAAAAATTAAAATTGAGCTACCAATATGACCTCACTATCCCACTTGTGGATGTATATACAGATAACTTCATATCCTGCCAGGGGGATATTTGCAACCCCGTGTCCTTGCTGCTCTATTTATGACAGCAAGGAAACAGAACCAGTCTAGATGACCACTAACAGGTGAACGGATAATGAAAATGTAGCACATGTACAAGATGGAATATTGCTCAACTGTAAAGACTGAAATTTGCAGGAAAAATGAGTGGGCTTAGAGAGTATACTATTAAGTGAGAAAGATACATAATATTCAGAAAGAAAAACCCCACATGTTCTCCCTTACATATGGATCCTATCCTATGATGTATACATTTATATTTGTAAACGGGTATAAGTGTAGCTATAGTATAACATCTAAAAAAGGAAGCAAGAAATGACAATATTTGGTGATGAGGAAGGGCAGAGGGCAGCTGAAGCACACCGGTCATGAAAGGATTGAAAGCAAATTGTTCTTCCGGTTTCAATTCTCCCATAGGCTTGCTTGTTTGCTTGTTTGTATGTTTGTTTTTTGTGTTTTGTGGATCGATGCATAAAATGCAATATATAATGAAAATGTAAAACCTTGGGCAACACTTCCTAACTTCACAACGGCCATTTTAACTATATAAAGATTTCACTGAGATATAGAGAGTTTGGAGCTGGGCAAGTGTTTGGTTGATTGGCCACCTTAATCTAGTGTGATTTTACTTGTGGGTTCATTACAATAAAGTGATTTTTTTTATTTTAAAAATGGCTAGATAATAGAGATACACTAACACAAAAAAGAATTATTTTGTAATAAAGGTGTTGCTAAAATTCACAGGAGAATGAATAGCATAGTTTTTATTTTAATTTCTATTTATTTTATGTGTGTGGGTGTTTTGCCTGCATGTGTGTCTGTGCACCACACATACGCCAGCAGAGGCCAGAAGTGGGTGTTGGATCTCCTGAGACTGGAGTTACAGAAAGCGGGTGCTGGGGATAAAACCCAGGTCCTCTGGAAGAGCCACAGGTGTGCTTCAAGCTGCCATGGAATAGCAGAGTTCTAGCCCGTGCGTCTGGTTTAAAGGCGAGCATACCTGGCTGCCTCCTCATGTAGCACCACACATGAGCTCACCTCCTTCAGGAGCACAGACAGACAAGAGGAGCTTTTTGGACAGTTGCTGCTTCTAAAGCAAAGCAGGGTCATCCCAGTCCTCACTGAGCAAGGCATTCTCACTCTTTTTAAAGACACGGGGAGAGGAGGGGCAGTTGCCACAGAAACTAGACTGAAGGTGTTGACTGCTCTGTAACGAAAAAGACCATTTCAAACTGTAACAAGAGGCGCCGGCTTGAAGCTGGCTGAAATGCCAGCATTGCTGTAAGCGTCGTTAGCTGCGGAGGCAGGTGTCTTTGTCACACTGGTGGTGTTTGTCCCTATATGGAGTGTAACAGAGCACAGTAGCAGAGAGGAAGGACAGGTGCTCCTGAAAGGTGACTCTGGAGGGAGACGGAGAAAGGCTCTTTGTCCGCTCACCTGGAGGGCTGCCAGCACCAAACTTCTTGGGCTATAATCAAATGTTACTGAGGTGATCAGTGTTCCAGAGGGACCCAGAAACAGGAAGAGACGCTGCAGGGTGGTGGAAGCTTTCTCACACACATATACACACACACACACACACACACACACACACACACACACTACCGAGACCACTGCTCATAAGCACAGGGTTGACCACTGTTCTGCAAGATTAAAATGAGCTATGTGGCTTAGGAAAGTGTCCTTAGTTCCAACAGAAGCTTGTGTTTTCCTTTCAAGGTCAGACACCTGAAAACAGTGAACAATTAAGAAAACTTTTGTTCTTGACTCTTACTTAAAGATATCACATTGTACAGAGCAAATTATTTTAAAAAAAGAAATCTGTGATAACAGTAAATAACAGCCCTGAAACACCCTCACATATTTCAGATGTGTAAGAATATACACCATACCTTGTTTTTTTATTCTCTTAAAACCCTTTCGTCATCCTAACGTCTTCCAGTGCTTTGTGGGTCCTTACAACTCTCTGGCTTGTCTCCCTGCCTCCACCCCAGCCACATTCCTTCTCGTTTCTTTCCACCCTGATGTCAGTGCCATCCAGCCTCCTTCCTCAGCCACCTGCTGGTCCTGCTGCCTGCTGCCCCTCCTGTGATGAATTCTGGGTCCAGAATACTTTCAAATCAGTGTCTCGGATCTCAGCTCAGCTCCAGATCTCCAGTGCTGGAGCCACCTCCACCTTAGCAATTACTACATATCCACCATGCCCAGAATTCTCCCAGCCACCAGCCTCCCACCCTTCATATCACCTGTCCGCAAAGCCTACTTGTGTTTCCTCTGAGGTGCCTCCAACATCCTTTTCCAATTTCCTCCTTAGGCCTAATGCAGGCCTCCATCGCCACGCAGCTTGATAATTACTGTATTTTCCCCTTTCATCGTCCTGCTCCATTCACTTTCTCCACACCAGCTTTCCATGAGTCTGTCTCTTGCTCCTGACTCTATGCATGGTGTTTTCCACATCTCTGGGTGGATCTTTTCAGAGGACTGTCATCACTCTGGCTCAGCAGCGACTCTGGCTAGGAAATGTATAGTTCCAATCCATCAGAGAGTAAACCTTTCGTTGTCCCTTGGCCCTGCCATCCTTTCATAACCAGTCAATTCCAGAATGTACTCTCCCACTCTTTCTACCTCTACAGGCCCTAGAGTTTAAGAAGCTCACTCTTCATTAGAACTATGTATGTTGTTTGCATGTATTGGCCTACATGAGACGTCTTGTCCTCTGCCCATCTTTCCAGCCCTCTTTCTTCTAACACACTTCGCTGCTGTGACCAATTACCCAAGATAACCGACTGAAAAGGAAGGAAGGTCCATTTCAAAGGTTTCCTCCCATGCTTTCATGGCCTCACTTCGAGCCTTTGTTTGCACAGCGCAGTAGGAAATGTGCACTCATCTCAGGAAACCAAGAAGCACAGAGAGCAAAAGTTTCAGTATCTCCCTTCCATGGCACACACCACCACCTAACTTCCTCCTACTGGGACCCCCTACTGACAGTTCTTCCACCTCTTATGTGCTGCAGACATAACCAATCCTGAACAACACATGGGTCCCTGGGGAGCATTTGGTCCCTGCTCTTCCTCCCTCCATACTGTAGACACCACATACCCCAGACTTCTTAGGGCTGTGTTTGTTTCAGACACACCTCCCCCAAGATCCAATCATCTACCAGATTTTATCTTGACATTCTCTCTAAACACTAATAACTTCTGTGAGCTGCATTGTTCTGGCAGTGCTGAGCTCTGAGTCTTGTCAGACAGCTCAGGAAAAAATAAGGAATTTTTGGTCTAAGAGTGACATTGGGTAAGGAAGCCATGATTCTGAGGTCGTTGTGTTGACATATGTTTATGAAGTTAAGCAACTTATCCAAGATGGCCTGTTTAGCTGACAGGCTTGGATTGAGTATAGGTCTTCAGATTACCTTACAATTATTTCTTGCCAGTCTTCTACCTCGACATGCTTTATCCTTTTGTGTGTTTATCTGTGAGTCACGCCTGTGTTTTTTTTTTTTCACCTCCGTGGCAGGAGCCATTGGCATGTTCTATTGCTGCCAACTTAGCCATTACTGTTGTAACAGCATTACATGACTCCCATTTGGATTTACATTCTTCTGCCAGAGAAATTCACCGCTGCCTTCATCCCTTTATCTCACTGGCTTCTCAGAGACTGGACTCTGACTCTAAAATACAAGAAGTGTATGTGGTTGTTCCCAACTTGTAGTCCTTGGAATGTCCTGACTCAAGCAACCCTGCTCTATAAAGCTGGTGATACACAGAAGTGTCTGTGGTTGTGCCCTTCACCACCCAATTAATCCTGAGCCATCATATTGCATTCACATCAGTAATCTGTTCTTTAATTACCTAGATGAATAGCAAATATACAGCTACCCACACTAGCCGAAAGTTTTCTCCCTGTGATATTTGCCAAAGAATACCCAGTGCTTTATCAGTGAAACTCATAAGAATCTAACTTAGGACAAGATTAATGATGAATTAATATTCAACATTAACTCTACTTACTTCCCTTCAAATGATCTAATCTGTGCTTTATCAGTGAAACTCATAAGAATCTAACTTAGAACAAGATTAATGATAAATTAATATTCAACATTAACTCTACTCACTTCCCTTCAAATGATCTAATCTATCAACCGCTGCTATTAAATACCATATTTTTTATTTCACAAGTCCAGCCAGCAAAAATGCAGTCATAACTGTTCTGTGTTTGTACTTCAGGAAGGGCATTCCAATTACTTCCTTTTCATGCATTTATTCCCTATAAAGTCCACCTCCCTCCTCCATTATCTAGATCCAAGTTTTAAGATTTTACACTGAGCTCCCTCTAGAATCTGCCCTACCTACACCTACTGTGCACCATCTACACTAACCCACTCCGTACCCAGACTTCTGACAAACTCCTCAAGAGTCTAGCCTGTTGAGTACACCTGATCTCTTCATCCATGCCATTTTGGTAATTCATCAGATTTAGCCTGGGCTTCACAACCCGTGTACCAGCCTACTCTGGCTTTCTCTACCTTCATTGTAGAGGGGCTCTAGGCTTGGGCCAGTACTTTCCCTAACTATCCACAACACCACATGACTCTCTCATGTCATATCCAACCTAGATTAACCCTAGTACAAAGAATTTAAGGAAAAAAATCATAAACTTCAAAGAATTCAAGAGGATTAAAGAAGAAACAAAGAATTAGTTCAATGAAATCAAGGAGAAAAAGCTTAATGAGAATCAATGCCTGAGTGATGCCCGAGAAAATACAAATATGACGTTGATGAAAATGACCAAGACAATCCAGGCCTTGAAAATGGAATTCAATAAAGAGATAGAAACATTGAAGAGGACTCAGGCTGAAATGCAGATGTAATTGAAAAACCCAATAGCCCAACCAGGAAATTCAAAGGAAGCCTTACAAATGCAATGAATCAAGCAGAGGACAGAATATCAGACCTGGAAGATGAAAACAGAACATCTAAACCAAATAGGCAAGGACCACAAAAATGAAAGAAAAAGAAACACACACATAGGGAATAAACCCGGGAAATGTGAGACACCATGAAAAGACCAAATCCTCAAATTATAGGCATAGATGAGTGTGGTGATCTGAATAAGAATGACCCCCATAGATTCATATATCTGAATGCCTAGTCACCAGAGAATGGCACTACTTGAGAAAGATTAGGAGGTGTGGCCTTATTAGAGTAGGTCTCGCCTTATTAGAGGAAGTGTGTCATTGGGAGTGGGCTTTGAAGTTTCAAAAGCCCAAGCCAAGCCTGGTGTCTCTCTCTTCCTGCTGCCTACAAATCTGGATGTAGAATTCTCAGCTACTTCTCCAACACCATGTATGCCTGCATGCCTGCCATGATGATAACAGACTGAACCTCTGAAACTGTAAACAAGCCCCCAGTGAAATGCTTTCTTTCATAATAGTTTCTGTGATAATGGTATCTCTTCACAACAATAGAACACTGACTAAAACAATGGGACAGAAGAAGCCCAAGCCAATGGCATAGACCAGATCTTCAACATGATCATAGAAGAAAGCTTTCCCTCACTAAAGGAAAGGCATACCCATACAAATACAAGAAGCATACAAAACACCAAACAAAAAAGACCAGAAAAGAAAATTGCCATAACATGTAATAGTTAAAACACTAAGTATATATAACAAATAAAATGTATTGAAAGCTTTAAGAGAAAAAAGAACAAAAAACAAAAACCACAAGTCACATATAAATGAAAACTCATCAGAATAACAGTTGATTTCTCAATGGAATATTGAAAGCAAGAAGAGCCAGAAACAATGCATTCTAAGTTCTAAAAGACTTTGATAGCCAACCTGAATTAGTATATCCAGGAAAACTATTTGCTGTGATCCAAAGTGATTCCACCATATAAATAGCCTTAAAAATATCAAATAAACAAAACCTAAGGAAAATATAAGAAACATTGTGTTGGGCTGAAGAAAAAAATGAGCATAGCAGAGAGAATGTGGAGAGAAATACAAAGCCATAAGTATTAAAACACAAAATACCACTGAGAACACAAACAAAAACATCAAAAATTAACGACACAAGCACCACAACTAGGACACACATTTCAATAGCAACTTTAAATATCAATAGCCTCAGTTCCCCAATCAAAAGACCCAGACTGCAGCCTGGGCTACAGAGTGAGTTCCAGGACAGGCTCCAAAGCTACACAGAGAAACCCTGTCTCGAAAAAACAAAAAAACAAAAACAACAACAACAAAAAAAGACCCAGACTGACTGAATGGATCAAAAAACAAAATCCATCTGTCTGCTGCCTACAAGCAACACATCAACCAATCAGAATAGGTAAGTGACCTACCTGTCTGCTAGCTGAATGGCCCCACTCCTTAGACTCATTTCCCAACCCATTCCACTGCCCACACCCTTCCACCTTACCACTTACCCATTAGCCAGGCCCCTGTCCCCAACTCTGGATGACAACTTTATAAAGATGATTAGAGGTCCTTAAAGAAGAAATGAAAAAAATCCTTTAAAGAAATCAAGGAATAGACAAAAAAAATTGGAGAAAATCAATAAACCCCTTAAAGAATGTCAAGAAAGCCAAGGGGGGGGGGGGAAACAGATAAATAGGTGAAAGAAACTGTTCAAGACCTGAAAATCAAAATAGAAGTAATAAAGAAAACACAAACTGAGGGAATTCTGGAAATGGAAAATCTGGGTAAGTGAATAGAAACTACAGATATAAGCATTATCAACAGAATACAAGAGATGGAAGACAGAATCTCAAGTATTAAAGATACAATAGAAGAAATAGATTCATCAGTAAAGAAATTGTTAAATCTAAAAAATTCCTAACACAAAACATTCAGGAAAACCCAGGACACTATTAAAAGAGTAAACCTAAGAATAATAAGAATAGAATAAGGAGAAAAATCCCAGCTCAAGAACCCAGAAAATATATTTAATAAAATTATAGGAGAAAATTTTTCTAACCTAAAGAAGGACATGCCTATAAAGGTACAAGAAGCTTACAGAACACCAAATAGATTGGATCAGAAAAGAAAGTCCCTGTACCACATAATAACCAAAATATTAAATAAATAGAACAAAGGAAGAATATTAAAAGCCACAAGGGGAAAAGGCCAAATAACATATAAAGGCAGACCCATTAGAATGACACCCAACTTTTCAACAGAGACTATAAAAGCCAGAAGAGCCTGACAGATTTCTTGCAGACTCTAAGAGACCAGGGATGCCAGTCCAGACTACTATACCCAGCAGAACTTTCAATCACCATGGATAGAGAAAATAAGATATTTCATGACAAAGTCAAATTTAAATGATATATATTCACAAATCCAGCCCTACAAAAGGTATCAGAAAGAAAACTCCAACCCAAGGAAGTTAACTGCATCCATGAAAACACAGGAAATAAATAATCTCACACCAGCAGCAAAACCCAAAGAAGAGAAACACACACACACACACACACACACACACACACACACACACACACACTCATATACATACACACATACTACCACCAACACCAACAACAAGAAAATAAAAGGAATTAACAGTCTTTGGTCATTAACACCTCTCAGTATCAATGGACTCAATTCCCCAATAAAAAGACAGAGACTAACAGAATGGATACAAAAACAGGATCCATCCTTCTGCTACATACAAGAAACACACCTCAACACCAAAGATAGACATTACCTCAGAATAAAGGGTTGGAAAAAGATTTTCCAAGCAAATGGGCCTAAGAAGCAAGCTGGTGTAGTGATTCTAATATCTAGCAAAAGACTTCAAACTAAAATTAATCAAAAGAGGTGGAGAAGGACATTTCATACTCATCAAAGGAAAAATCCACCAAGATGACATCTCAATTTTTAACATCTAGGCCTCAAATACAAGGGCACCCACATTTGTTTTAAAAAAAAAAATACTAAACCTTAAATCACAAATTGAACTTCACACATTAGTAGTGCAAGACTTCAATACCCCACTCTCACCAATGGACAGGTCATCCAGACAGAAACTAAAGCGAGAAATAATGGAGACATTATGAATCAAATGGACCCAACATATCTACAGAACATTTCACCCAAACACAAAAAAAACTATATCGTCTTCTCAGCACCACATGAAGCTTTCTCCAAAATTGATCACATACTTGATCACAAAACAATTCTCAGAAGATACAAGAAAACTGAAATAACTTCCTGTATACTATCAGATCACCATGGATAAAAACTGGATATCAACAACAACAGAAACAACGGAATGCCTACCAACTCATGGAAACTTAACAACTCCCTACTGAACAACTGCTGGGTCAAGGCAGGAATACAGAAAGAAATTAAAGACTTTCTAGAATGAAAATAAATACACATCACACCCAGACTTATGGGATATAATGAAAGCAGTGCTAAGAGGAAAGTTCAGAGCACTAAGTGCCTTCATAAAAAAAATTGCAAAGATCTCAGCCAGGCATTGGTGGTGCACGCCTTTAATCCCAGCACTCGGGAGGCAGAGCCAGGCGGATCTCTGTGAGTTCGAGGCCAGCCTGGGCTACCAAGTGAGCTCCAGGAAAGGCGCAAAGCTACACAGAGAAACCCTGTCTCGAAAAACCAAAAAAAAAAAAATTGCAAAGATCTCATACTAGCAACTTAACAGCACACCTCAAGGCTCTATTAAAAAAGAAACAAACACACACAAGAGGAGTAGATGGTAGGATGTAATCAAACTGAGGGCTGAAATCCTTAAAATAGAAACAAAGAGAACAATACAAGCAATTATTGAAGCAAAGAGTTGGTTCTTTGAGAAAATCAACAAGATAGACAAGCACTTATTCAAACTAACTACAAGACAGAGAAAATCCAAATTAACAAAATCAGAAAAGAAAAGGGGGATATAACAACAGACACTGAGGAAATCATTAGGTCATACTTCAAAAACCTGTATTCCACAAAATTGGAAAAATCTAAAAGAAATGGACAATTTTCTTGATAGATACAACTTAACAAAATTAAATCAAGATCAGATAAACAACTTAAACAGACTTGTAACCTCTAAGGAAATAGTAGCAGTCATTCAAAGTCTCCCAATTAAAGGAGCCCAAGCCCAGATGGTTTTAGCACAGAATTCAACCAAACTTTCAAAGTAGATCTAATACCAATACTCCTCAAGCTATTCCACATAATAGAAACAGAAGCAACATTCCAAAACTCATTTTATGAGGCCACAGTCACACTGATACAAAAACCATACAAAGACTCAACCAAAAAAGAAAATTACAGACCAGTTTCCCTTGTGAACACTGACTCAAAAATACTCCATAAAATACTTACAAACTGAATCTAAGAGCATGCCAAAAAGATCATCCACCATGATCAGGTAGGCTTCATCCCAAAGATGCAGGGATGGTTAAGCATATGAAAATTTGTCAATGTAATCCACCATAGAGACAAACTGAAAGAAAAGAATCACATGATCATCTCATTAGATGCTGAAAAAGCCTTTGATGAAAATCCAAATCCCCTTCATGATAAAAAGTCTTAGAGAAATCAGGGATGCAAGAGACATACCTCAACATATAAAAGGAAATTTACAGCAAGCCTATAGCCAAGATCAAATTAAATGAAGAGAAACTCAAAGGAATTCCACTAAAACCAAGAACAAGATAAGGTTTCCACTCTAGCCATATATATTTAATATAGTACTTGAAGTTCTACCTAGAGCAATAAGACAATTAAAGGAGATCAAGGGTATACAAATTGGAAAGGAAGAATTCAAAGTATCAACAT
>CABHPH010141865.1:27200-48052 GCA_902168325.1 Peromyscus nudipes | reverse complement strand
GAGAATTCATTCTTTCTCTGGCAGCTTTCCACTCTGTAACTCCTGTGGGGCAGAACCAAGGTGTGGTGGAATCCCTACACTGGTACCCCTGACTTTACTTAGAAAGGTAGGGCTGGAATCAGAACACAGTCACTAAAACCAAAAAACAACAAGCAAACAAAAAACCAAAACAACAGCCAAAAAAAAAAAAAAACCAAAAAACCCCCCCCAAAACTATAAGACATCTCAATGAATTGCTTTTTGATAATGTCATAGATGGAAAGCCACAGCCTGTCAGAGGTTTAAAAAATTTTTTAATTTATTTACTTATTTAATTTTATTTTTATATGAGATCTTTCTACATTGTTTTGGTTGGCCCTGAACTCCTGGGCTCAGGTAAACCCTACAAGCATGCTCTGAGCTTGTTTTTTTTTTTTTTGTAGCATTGCTTACCAATTTTCTTAGTAGGGCTGAAATGGAACACATCTTAATCTGGGATAGTTTAAAGATCCTTTCTGTAAGCCATCTTTGGACGTCCTGTGTTCCACTCACTTTCCTTCAAGTTACTGCTTTCGTTTCTCACCAGTAAAGGAATTATTTAAATACTTAATAATTCGGCCGGCACAAACTCTCTCTCCCCCCTGGTTTGTAATCTGCTTTCTGAATCATGGTGAATTTGTTATGTATAGTTTGCATTTTTTATATATAGTTAGCAGAGTTGAGTTTGTCAGCATTTTCTTTTGTGACTTCAGGATATATTAAAAAAATTTCCAATTTTGAGATCATAAACGTTTATTCTATTTTTTCCTTTACTGTTATTGGTCTGATTTTAAGATTTAGATACTTGATAAACTTGGAATTTTTCTGGCGTGTTATTAATTTAAATCTGTTTTTTTTGCTTGCCTTATTATCTACCCATCCCAACACTTTCATTAAACAATCTGCATCCCCACCTATGATTTTAAAATTAATTTTTATTGCAATTGTACTTTTAGGTCTATTTTGGAGCTTCTTATTCATTGACATGTCTATTCATGTATTAGCACACTATTTTAATTTCTCTGACTAGAATGTATTTAAAGTCCTTCTTATATCCCATTTTTAGAATCTTATCTTGAGCCGTTTGCTTTTAAGATCTCATGGCAATATAGGTTAACTTCAGGAGAGATGACATTATTATCTCATTGAGTTTTTCTATTTGAGAACATGGTCTGTCTTCCAATATATTTTTCTACTTGTTTTGTTTATTTCTCAAAAACTTTCTTATGAGTATGTGCTCTGTCGCTCTTCCTCCGTCAGCAGTCACATCTTGACTTGGTGTGTTCTCTGTCCCTAAATGTACGACTACCCCTCTGTTTATGTGAGATTCAGAATGGTAACATCCCTTAGCTTTATTGAAAATGAACTTGCCTTTAGGTTCTTCTGTTGTTTTGGTTGATTCAAGAGAAGAAGGGAGAACAGCTGTATTTTCTTTGACATTTAAAAGTCAAATGCTCTCTTCTTGTTTTTTTTTTTTTCTCACATTAAAAACACTAAAGGTTGTAGCTGAAGTTTTCTCCAGTCCTGCCTGGCCCATGGTCAGGACAAATCTCTCTCACCCGCCAGTCCCGCAGCCGCTCAGACCCAACCGAATAAACACACAGAGACTTAAATTGCTTACAAACTGTATGGCCGCAGTAGGCTTCTTGTTATCTAGTTCTTCTATCTTAAATTAACCCATTTCTATAAATCTATACCTTGCCACGTGGCTCGTGGCTTACCAGTATCTTACATCATGCTTCTCCTCATGGCAGCTGGCAGCATCTCTGGGCCTCAGCCTTCCACTTCCCAGAATTCTCTTCTCTGCTTGTCCCGCCTATACTCTGTTTCTCCCGCCTATACTCTGTTTGTCCCCCTCACTACTGGCCAATCAGCATTTTATTTATACAGAGCGATATCCACAGCAAAAGGTCCCATCAATTGAGTACAGGAAATCCATTTTGGCATGCGTGTGTGTGTGTGTGTGTGTGTGTGTGTGTGTGTGTGTGTGTGTGTGCGCATGCATGCAAATGTGTGTGTTGTGCCTGTGCACATGGAGGCCAGAAGACATCGTGAGTGTTGCTTCTCAGGTGCTGTCCACCTTTTTCTTTGAATCAGGGTCTCTTGCCAACTTTGAACTTGCAGATTTGACTATGCCAGTTAGCCATTAAGCCCAGGGAGCTTCCTGACTGTTTTCAAACACTGGGATTGCAGAGAAGGGGTTCTGGAAGACAGAGTCAGCCCCTGGGATTGCAGAGAAGGGGTTCTGGAGGACGGAGTCAGCCCCTCATACTTGAAAGGCAAGTACTTTACCTACAACTGAGCTGTCACCCTTGCCCCATGAAATCCAGTTTCTGTCTCTGAAAATTTCTTGACATTTCCATGGAATAACATAAGCTTGCATAAACGTTCGTCATCTCAGTCGGTCACCCGCTACCAAGCTAACTTTCCATGCATTTTGTAGACTGCGCTTGTCTCTGTGAAGACCAGCATCCCTTACTGTGCAGCTGCTCTCGTGGATCTCAACTGCTTGCGTACTGGGTGAGTACTTCCCTGGAGGGGCATGAAAGCATTTCAAGGAGAAATAGAAAAAGGATCCAGAGGCCATGAAAGGGGACCACTCAAAGTGCCTGCGCTGGTGTTGAAAAAATGGCTGTAGTTATTAGCAACAACCCCGTTTGCAGCTTAGGTAGTTTCGCCTCTTTGCTTTAAATAACTTTGAAGGAAGCCTTCACCAGGTTGTCAGTGGAGAGGTGACTTTTGTTTTGCACATAATTTGGAAAGAATTAAAAGCTAATGAAGGACATTGCTATAATAAAGCTTCCTGCATTGGCATCTAGTTGTCTATAGGAGCAGTTGTTTTCATGTTTACATTAAAAAGAGAATGAAATTGATGACAAATCCTGTCTTACCATAGTAATGAAGAATGTTCATCCATGTATATATAAATTAGTTTTCTAAAAAAGGCTCATTTGTCTTATTAAGAAGCATATTTCCTGCCCAAACATGTTTTTATGTTTAAAATTATCTATCAAAACTACATACAAATAAAAATTGAAAGGACTACTTTATCCAGAGAAGGTTCTTTACAGTTTACAGTTTTTTGGCTACTGGAGATTAAATAAAAATATATTTTAATTAATTCATTTATTTATTGTTGTTTCAGGGCATTATGATATGATGGTCAATAACATAGTTTGAAGCATTAAAATTTACATTATGATAAAGTTCTGTGGGGGAAATGGACTGGAAATATGAGTTCAAGAAAAAAAATGAATAATGTAAACTTTTGACTGGAAAGTTTGCTTGTGCATTTTCAAATGAATGAAATACATGAAATCCTAATATTCTTTGGCGTATACAATGTAATATATTTTTTAAGATGTCAAAACTTATTGTATGTCAAAAACTATATAATTACTTACGCTGTGATGAGACATTTTAATTGAATTAAAAGTGGATGAGAAAGGCACATACATACATTTTCTCAATTCTTCCAGACTTTAGACAACAGAGACAAAGCCAAGAAGGAAACAATGCATGGCTACTGCCTAAGCTTTATTGTTCATAAACAGCTACTTTTAACTTTTAAACCTTTGAGACTAAGATAATTAACTAACGAATGTGTAGGGAAGGCAAATCCATTCAGATAAATGCAGTTTTGGAGTCTGGGCACATACTGCTGGATGTGGGTACTCTGCTACCCGGTCTTTGCTCCCATCTTTATAATGGCCTTCCCCATATTCACATGAAACGATCCCCCTTCTTCTCCACCTCCACAAGAGTCCCTTGGAACCTGGTCTCTCTTTTAAACGTCAGCCTCTGGCTTTTAGAGGCACAGGGATGTGGGACAATTTCCCATTCAGGTTCCATGAAGCCTACATTTTGCTGTTTGTGTACGTCTGCTTGTTTCCTAGGATTGCAGTGTGACTGCTCATTTCCTATGGGATACCAATGTCTGTTCAAGGAGCAGAGGTCTTACCCACAGCTTTCAGAGGGCAGCAGCGTGTGGTCGAGGGACTTAACTCTCACATCATTTGTACTGTTTTGCCTTAAACAGCAACACATATGGGGCATCAACAGTCTATCGGGGTAACTGTCTCCTCCCCGGTGATGAAATACTGGGCCTAAACATCTTTTATAGAATCTCTTCAGTCTCTTTTGGTGAGCAAAGGCTTGAATAATAACACACCGACCTTCCAGGAATCAGCAAGGAAGTCTCATACAGAGAAGATAAATTTACCTATTAGAATACAATCTGCAGAGATAAAGATATGTTAAATGGCACATGCAATTTATATCACTTAACAGAATGCAACCTGCTCAGCTGAAACCTTTTATATTTCAATCCTTTCCAAGTTCAATGGACTAGCTTAAAAGACATCAGAAAATTAAAAGGACCTTCAAGTGATTTTTGCCCGGCATAAATGGTGGCCTTTCGGAAGCCTCAATTGCTTCTGGAAACTCTTTGAAGGGATTATGGGTCTCCTGGCAGGTCCCAGTTTCTTATCTTCAGTTTACCAAGGTACAGAACACAGGGGTTGCCTCCCCAGAGTGTCTCCTTGGGTTTGTTGCAGTTTTAGCCCATAAGCATAGACTTCTTGTACTAACCTGCAAGAACAAGAATGAGAAAGACATGTAGGGCAAGGACAAGTGGGGTGCCTCTGCTGTCTCTTAGCTCTGTTGTTTGTTTGCTATGGGATTGGGGCATATGGGGATGTGGGGCTTCTGGCCTAGAACTCACTATCCCCCAACCTCAGCTGCTAATTTCTGGGATTATAAACACATGCCTCCAGAGCAAGACTTCTTTGAACATTTAGTTCTCAGGGTAAATAATTCAGACTTAATAGTGGTGGACGTGGTGGGGCTGGAGAGATGGCTAAGTCCTTACCAACATATTCTGCTTTTTCAGTGAACCTGGATTTTATTCCCAGCAACCATGTGGTCATTTACAACCATCTATAACTCCAGTTCCAGGAGATCTGATGCCCTCTTCTGACCTGTGTGGGTACCAGTGTGCATGTGGTACACATATAACACATAAATAAAATGAATAAATCCAACAAAAATAATAAAGAAAGAGTGGTGAATGTAGCTCAGTGCATAGGTCCCTAAACACACACACACACACACACACACACACACACACACACACACACACACACACTAATTTAGACTCTAATTTAGATGAAGACAAAAATCAAACAAGATAAAAAAAAATCAACTCTTTATTCCTCTTCCTCCCGTTAAACATAAAAATACAGGTATTTCTTAGCAACTTTAAAAAACTCAACAATTTTGCACACCTCTCATAAATATTGAGATCTCATTAAAATTATATTCTGCAACAGAAATGGTAGTTTATTTAGAAATTTGCTTTCTAAACAGTTTTCTTCCCTTCCAACACTTTCCTGGATTCCAGTTTCACAGAATTTCCGCATGTCTCTTTACCTAGTTGTTGATGTACACGTGAAAAATTTTTCTTCGCTTTTTTCTTTTGACTTGTTGTCTTTTGGTTCTGGATTTCAAGAAGTGCATTTAAAAATTTAGATACTAATGTACTGTCAGTTTTACACTTTGCAAAACTCTTCTTCATCTGCTTCTTATCTTGCAAGGTTTTAATACCTTTGGCCTCGTAGAAGTTAAGATTTTGATATAATCAAACATATTAGTAACATTTTTTGTCATTTATATTTTTGTTTAAAAGGCCTTAGTCTTTTATGTCAAATTCAAAAATTTTATTGTATGTATTTCTTCTGTTTTTTATATGAATAATTGAGAAAGCCTTTAAGGTTGAGCAGTAACTTTTTATTTTGCTTCTAAATCGACAGCTGATTCTGCCAATGCTTCTTATTGAACAGGATGATTTTTCCTTCTCCAAAATGTCACTGTACTGTTCATTTTATATTAGATTGCCCTTGACTCTCCATTGTGTTCCATTATAGCCCCAGTAATAGACTATTCCAGATGACACACTTTATAATGTGATTTGATGCCTTCAAGAATGATTTTCCACCTTTCCAATTTTGATTTTATTGTTTCTAATTGCTTTTGTTTGTTTCTTTTTGCTACTAAAATTGGCTTTATTAGAATACCTTAATGATTTATTGCTGTTGTGCAGAATGCTTTTGTTTTTTATTTAATGATTATTATAATTTCTGTCAACTTGACACATACCTAGACATACCCAGGAAGAGGAAAACCCCAACTGAGCTATTGCTTTCATTAGATTGGCCTGTAGGCATGTCTATGGGACTTTTTTTTTTTTTGATTGCTAATTGATCTGTGAGAGCACATCCCATTGTGGGAGGTACCATTCCTGGGCAGGTGGGTTTGCACTGTACAAGAAAGTAAGCTGAGCAAGCCATGAGGAAGCAGGCCAAGAAGTAGCGTTCCTTTATGGTGTTGGCTTCAGTTCCTGTGTGGGTTTCCCTTGATGACAGAGTATAAGCTGTGAGACAAATGAACTCCTCCCCCGGTTGCTTTTGGTTGGCATTTTATCAGAGCAAGTAAAAGCGAACTGAGACACTGATCACACACATGGTGGCTCTCTCATTACTTCTAATTTTCAGTTGGTTGTGTTGGGTTTTCTAGATAAGTGATCGCGTTGTTTCCAAGCCCGGTAGTTGTAAATCTTCCTTCCCAATATTTATGCTTTTAAGAATAGCATTGTTGCCTACTGCTAAGACTTCTGGCTGATTCGAATGGTGGGCGTGACAGAAGGCATCTGCTTTGTTTCCTGACTTGCGATATTTCAGCATTTTAACCACGTTAGATTGAGATTTTTTCCCCCTCTATTTTAAATTTACTAATTTAAAAATGGATTCAAATTTTGTTACCTTCTATTTCTGTACCTACTTGATGGTTTTCGGTTTTGCTCAGTTAATGAGATAGAGTATCTCAGTTGTGGTCTTCTATAGCACTGCTGCACTCCCCGGATGGATGCTGCCTGGTTACTATGGATATCTATCTACCTTCATCAGATACTCTGAGTGCTTTGATTTGTTCCTATTGTTATAACTTTTATGTAAGTAAGAATGATGTATAGTTTCCTTCTGCTTCTCTAGTCTGGAACTTGTGACTGTTAGATTAGTGATATAAAGGTAGCTGTTTTGGCTTTTTGTCTCTATTTTGTATTTTGAAACAGTTGTTATATGCTGGGAACATGTAGTTCCCTAGTAAGCCGGGACTTACTATGATCTACCTGGTAGACGTATGTCTGAAGAAGGAATGATTCTTTGCAAACAATTTCTGCTGTGGTTCAGGTTTGTAAACATTTATGCCTATTTTTCTCAAATTTTGCAAATTCTACTCTTAGCAAACACTGTCCAATTCATTTAGGTTTCACCTTGTTCTATAGAACTTACATAGCATTCTCTCTGTAATTTTGTCTTGATAATTTTTGTTATTGCTTATGCCTTCCTTCATTGATCAAAAATACCATCTATTTTATCAGTCTTTTCTAGTAACTGGCTTTGTCTTTTAATGTTTGAGTCTGTTAATATTTGTTATTTATATTTTAATAATATTTGCTTTATCTTTATTTTTATGACATTTATTTCAAATTATTTGTTCTTTGAATTAAAAGTACATTGTATTTTAAATCTCTTTTGTGTGTGTGGTATAGGCATGTGTTTCTAAGGGCATATGCATGTGTGTTCAGGGAGTATGTTTGTGGAGGCCAGAGGTTGATGTCAGATGTCATCTTCAAACACTCTCCACCTTAATTTTTTGAGACAGGGTCTTACACTGAACCTCACGCTCACCAATTTGGCTAGAATGGCTGGCCAATGGATTCCAGGAATCTCTATATCTCTGCCTCCCTAGTGTTGGGATTACAGTCCAATGCTGCTATGCTCAACTTTGCATGTGGTGCTGGGGACCCGAACTCAGGTCTCATGCTTACATGGAGACCACGCATTTGATGGTGCTATCCATGGCCAGAAGAGAGGTGGTTGGGAGCCTCCTGATGTGTGTGCTGAGAACTTGGGTCCTCTGAAAGAGCAGCAAGCACTGTTAACCATTAATCCATCTCTCCAGCTCCATCCCTTATTTTAGATTTTAATAATTTTAAACAATATATTTGAATGTTTATATTCACATGCCACTTTAACTCATTTTAAGTGTTTAAATAACCATTTTCACCTTCAAGTTTGCTTTAAATCTATTTTTGATTGATAATTAAAATTGGGAGTCCTTGCCCTGCAGGAGATGGGAATGGGGGGGGTGGGCTGGGGGGAAGGGGGGGCGGGAGGAGGGAGGACAGGGGAATCCATGGCTGATATGTAAAATTAAATCAAATTATACAATAAAAAAATTGAATATGTTTATGGCGTACAGTGTGTTTTGGAGTATGCATGTTTTGGAAGTTTTGGAATGGTTAAATCTAGCTAATTAACACATGTACCACTCTGTGGTGCATTTAAGTGTTTGTGTAGTTAGGACACTTAAAGTTTACTCTGTTAACAATCAAGTAAAAGGATACAGAGTTACAAGGGCATAGGGATAAGCTCAACAACGGTCACTATAGTTAGTAACAATACATCGTGTACTTGAAAGCTAGAGGAATTTTAGTTTCCAGTGGGTAGGGGGGTGTTGTTGGTCAGATTTTATTCCCAGTTTACCTGTATTTTAGTTACTGATTATACCACTTGTGACAACTGCTTCCTGGACCATGTTGAAATTGGCTTTGAAGCCAATGCGTGATCAAATATATCTGTTTCCTATGAATAGTCATATATTTAGTGTCTATACAACATATGAACATGCATATGTTTTGACTTTTCTGTGTTTTGTTATTTTTTAAAAGAGTATCTTAAAGCACTGTCTTAGCTTGGGTTATTATTGCTCTGAAGAGACACCATGACCACGGCAACTCTTATAAAAGAAACATTTAATTGTGGTGGCTCAGTTACAGTTCAGAGGTTCAGTCCATTAAGGCAGGGAGTGTGGTGGCATGCAGGTAGGCATGGTGCTGGAGAAATAGCCGAGTGTCCTACATCTTGCAGGCAACAGGAAGTTGACTGACTGTCACACTGGGTGAAGCTTGAGAAAAAGACCTCGAAGCCCACCCCATAGTGACACACTTCCAACAGAAGGTGTGGCCCAGATTAAAGGTGTGCCCTCCAACCTCAAGGTCTGGATTAAAGGCCAGTGTCATCCAGCCTTCTTGAACAAGATCACACCTCCTCCAACAAGGCCACACTTCCTAATAGTGCCACTCCCTATGAGCTTATGGGGTCCAAATACATTCAAACTACTACAGATACATTTAGACTTTTCTCATTTTTGTTTTTTGAGAAAGATCTCACTATATATTCCCAGCTGGCTGGTAATTCACAGAGCTCTGTCTCTGCCTCCCCAGTGTTAGGATTAAAGGTGTAAACGACCACGCCTCCTTGATCTGCTTGTAGAGAACTTTATCTTAGTAATGGGAGTAAATATTTGGCAATTTCTTATTGTGGCTTCTTGCCACTAAGCCATGTTGTTTGTTACATTCTTTGTCATTGATGCTTATTATTTGAAACATTATTATTCTCAGTACAAATACATATGTTCCCTCATTAATATTGTTTCCATTGTTAATATCAAGTATTCCCATTTCTTAAAAAGCATTTGGCATTGGACTCCATTTTTTCCAATTTCAACATTGTTCTATTTTATTCATCTGACATTTCTTTTTCCTATTTTGTTATTATTTCTTTGATTGTGCCATTTTTAGTGTTTCTTGTAAACATTGTTGATAGTTTCATTTAATTAACCGAATCAGAACACTGCCAATTTCTAATAGATGTATTTACTTAATCACATTTAATGTGATGATTGATAGATTTGGACCTGTTCCTAGGTTTTCTATTTAGAAGTCTGTATAATTTCCTTCTCTTCTCTCTCTCTTTTTTTTGTTTTTTTTTGGTTTTTCGAGACAGGATTTCTCTGTGTAGCTTTGCGCCTTTCCTGGAGCTCACTTGGTAGCCCAGGCTGGCCTCGAACGCACAGAGATCCGCCTGGCTCTGCCTCCCGAGTGCTGGGATTAAAGGCATGCGCCACCAACGCCCGGCTCTTCTCTCATTTTTTGATTGGCATTTTTGTAAATACCTTTTAATGACATAGGAGTTAAGTATCTTAGTCTATTCATCAGATGACTACTCATATATTAACATATATTTTAACAAATACTTATTTAATAAGGCCTGAAATAATTAAGCAAATTAGCTAGTGTTTTTCACTCTTTATGAATTCCATACACTATAACTATACTGGTGTTTTGATCTTGAGTGCTATATTAATATTTAATAATACTTAAGATGAAAACATTTGGTTTAAAATAAATTTCAGACAATACTTTCTTCATCATAATGGAGGCAGGCAGCTAAGAGCTCCTTTTCCTAAAGAGCAACCATGGAGCTTGGTAAAACTCTCAAAAACATTAGCTGCAGCCCTGAAAATTTAGTAAAAAAAAAAAAAAAAACATACCTCAAAGAGGGAAACCCAGCCTGGTACTAGAAAACCTAGGCAACCACTCAGGGCCAGTGACGTCATGGATGTTGGAGGAGAACCTGCAACCACCACTTCACTAAACAGCATAATCCCTAACTACACTTTAAATATTTGTCGTTATACCCCTGATGAGTGTAGTCCTTGCCCCTCATCAAAGAAGCTTCTTTTTGCAACAAATGGAGCCCACTGTAGGACATTACAACCAATCAAAATGCAGAGCTGTGGAGCCCAGTCCCAATGGATACATGTACAAAAAACTGCCATACTTAAGGCTCAGGGAATATTGTGGAAGGGGGGGGGCAGGCAGAAAGATTAGAAGAACCAGAAGATCAGGGAGTTTGCTGTGAGATTGTGTCTCCTGATCAACTGATGCCAGAAGCTACACCCATAAAATCTCACTAACATGACTGACCAGCCATGAACTAAACAAGGATGACACCAACAGACATGCCTAGGTAGGTGGAGAAGAGCCCACAAGGCCTCACCTCTGCACAAAGAACTACAGGCAAGGCAAGTGAGGAATGCTTAGAGGGGAAGAATGTCTCTTGACATTCTGTGGGCAAGACACAAAGCCAAAGACTTCTCTGCAGAAGCTAGAAGATTCTCATTAGATTAAGAACATTGCCCTTTTAAACAGTTGATCCCAGTGGTAAGCTAACAGGGAGGGCCAATGCCGCTACCAGCCTGAAGCTATTTTCCTATTTGAACCAACCTATGGATCAGGAGACCATACGGGAATTTGAAGAAGAATTCTGGGAAATGAGACTACCGTAAAAGATTTGAAGAATTCTTCATTCATCTTGGGTTAGATGAAGTTTGTGTGCTCACACAGATGTCAGTGGTGTAGGCCTAGATATCCCAGATATCTTTGGCCTGTAGGTTGGGCAGTCATACTCAGGAGATGTATGGTATGTAAGCTGTAAGAGCCTGGTAGAAAATAAAAGTCAGTGAACCTTGAAAACAGTCTACTGTTTATATGTACTCTGAAGCCCACATACATTTCCATCAGCAAGCTTTAGTCAAAGTATTTAAAACTACCCCTTGGACAATATTTGCCTGAATCCTAGGAGTCCAGGGGTAGACATAAGAAAAAGGATGAAAGTGTATGCAATTATAGAAACAACTACACATTCCTGGGTAGGCAAACTGCACAGACTTATCTCAGACAAGCTACGAAACAAACAGTAGCAGCCCTTAGGGGAAAAGAGTCAGAATCCAGTATATCGCTTCAATATATTAGTTAAAATGTCAAGTATTCAACAAGATATTATGTAAAACCCATGAAAGTGTGGCTCATATTCAGGGAAAAAGGTATTTAATAGATCCTAACTTTTACTAGAAATTGGATTCAGTAGAGAAATAGGTCAAAATAGTCACTATCAGGGCTGAGAATGTAGCTCCGTGGTAGAATACTTACCTAGCTTGTACAAGGCCCTAGGGCCACTCCAAAGTCCCACTTGGGGCACACACTGGACACATACACACACACACACACATACCACATGTGTATACACACACGCACACATACACCACACATATATATACAACATACCATACACACATACATCACATACATACACACATACCCACACATGAACACACTCCATACACACGGCATGTACTTACAAGTACACACACACACTCCACACATGCATACACATTACACACATACACACACATGCTTTGCATGCATATTTTATGCACACACACACACACATCCCACACACACACTTCACATGCATATTTTATACACACACTACTATAAGTAACATTTTTATAGCAACACTATAAAAATGATCAAGTATAAAAGAAAACATCTTTAAAGAACTAAAAAAGTATAATATGAAAACAAAATGAGGGGCTGTAAAGATGGTTCAGAGGTTAAGAGTTCTTGATGCTCCTGCAGAGTGTCTACATTTGGTTCCCAGTGCTCACATCGGGCAGCATAGCTCCAGCTCCAGGCACTCCCAAAGCCTCTTCTAGCCTCCAAGGGCATCTGCACCCATATAGTGCACACAAGCTAAGTCACATACACACATATGCATAGCAAATAAAATAGATGACACAGAGAATAAAGAATTTCAGAAAAGAGATACAGATGACTAAGTAATGAACAAAAGTTGCATTAATGGGTTTGAAAAGGCTTATGAAGAAAAACCATGTTTTTCTTCATGTCTCCATAGCAGATTTGTAATGGCAAAAAAGAAGGGGGAGGAGAAGGAGAAAGAGGAGGAGGAAGAGGAGGAGGAGGAGGAAGGAAGAGGAGGAGGAGGAAGGAATTTTAAGTTAGAGAAATCTGAGTAGCAGGGAATAATGTTGAAAGGCATGCTAGTCTGATATCTATGTGACCATAGCAGGCTTGGCAACACACAGAGGAAGCGAGAAGAAGAGAAATTATTGGAAGAATTAGGCAGCAACCACTTTCAAGAAAAAAATGTCTGAAAAATGTCCTTATGAAAAAAATTAATCCAGTGACCCAAGAAGGCCAACAGACTCCAGGTAGGAAAGCTACAAGGAAATTGACACGCGGATCTACTCTAGTGAATTTGTTAAAGAGCGAAAAGAAGATGAGAAGGCTGAAAACTGCAAGAGAAAAGTGGCAACGATATAATTAATTGACAGCCAGCTTGTTACAAAGTATCCTAGAGGACAGAAGACAGTGAAAGACAGAAAGAAAAAAACAACACCTGCCAAACTGAACATGTGTGTGCATCAAAACTATCTTTTAAGTGTGAAGATGAAAGAGACATTCCCAAGCAAACACACACCAAATTCATGTACCAGTGCATTTGGCCTTTTTCTTTTCTTGGCATGCTCCTGTACCCAAGACATGATCACAGTGTTGTTATTTTATGTTTTGAAGCTGCACCTTTCAATTCTGTACCATTTCCTCCTCCTCACATTTTTTTTTTCAGGAATTCGTGGGCATTTTGGTTTCCAGGTCAATTTAGAATTGTTGTGTTCACTTGAGGATTTGGTTGGATTTTTACCATTGTACCGGTTGGTATTATATCAGTAAAAAACAAAACTCAGAAGTCTCACTAAGGGAATCCATCTAAAATGCAAATGGTCTTAACTACAAAGGAATTTTTGATACTGGAGTAGTATCTCAGAGAATGAAGTTTAAGTGACTGACTAAAGTGAGGAAGGGTGGTGTGGTTTGAATCAGAATGGCTCCCACAGGCTCATGTATTTCAGGTTTGTGTCCTATTTGGTGGACTGTTTAGGAAGGATTAAGAGGTATGGCCTTGCTGGAGAAGGTGTGTCACTGGGGGGTGGACTTTGAAGTTTCAAAAGCGCGTGCTAGGGTCTCTCTCTCTCTCTCTCTCCCTCCTCTCTCCCTCCCCCTCTCTCCTCGCTCTCTCCCTCTCTCTCTATTTGCACCCTGCTTGTGGATCAGATGTAAGCTCTCAGCTACTTCTCCAGTGCCATGCCTGCCCGCTGCCATGCTCCCCACAATGATGATCATGGACAACCCTCTGAAACGGTATGCCAGCCCCCAACTAAATGATTTCTTTTATAAGTTTCCACTACAAATTATAGTGTCTTCACCATAATAAAACAGTAACTAAGACAGGTGGCAGTGTGACTGTTCTTATAGTCTGTGTATTTGCTTTTTGGGGTCTCCCAGGGTGGCAGAAATCTCATTCTCTGGTATCCAGATCAGTAGGACAGTTAGTTGTAGATCCTTGGGAAGAAAAACTTTTAACATTGCACCTTGGGGCCTGTGTCCCCTCCAATGTAGTCATCGGTGGGCAGGTGGCAGGGATTGATGGTATTGGTGTCACCATGGGACCCACTTGATAGAGACAACCTCGTTTTATCTTTTTACTGCAGTTGAAGACTATAATACCATCTGCTAGTTTTTCCTGGAGTCTCAGCTCTTTGGGTGACACCGCTTTCTCCTTTGTCGCGGGCGCTGCGGATGGATGTTAAACTTCTGCACCACCATTCGCACCTTTATTTCTGCGCTTCCAACTTTTCTTTTCTGAGTAAATTTTAAAGGCTGATATTAGAGCTCACTGCTTGATTTTGTGACTGTGTCTAGGTTATTGTTCAGCCTGTGTGTTTTGTAATGTTGCATGCCAATCACCGAGGTTTACGTTTCCAGTATCCCTTTTAATGAGTGAAGCGTGAAACTGTACTGCTCGAGCATGCCATAGCCTTTCATTAAACCCCAGTCGCTCCTACTAATATCATCGTTTCTTTGTGGCTGAGTGCTATTGTGTCCTGAGCTTTGTGTTTGTCTTTTATGTGCACCTGACTTTTCCTGTGGCTGCTGGGGTACGAGGTAAAGCTCTCTTGCTGTGAGGCAGCCACTTACCTGATGGAGCCACCGCTCCACCCCATACGTTCAATTGGTTTTTTACAAAATAAGGATTAAATAAAAATTTGAAACATCTCAGTGGTTCTCGCCTCTTCTTGTTATTGCAAAAATCACAAGATGTTGGGGGAGACTAGAACCTACCACCTTGAAAATTGTTTTGGTAGTATGTTTAATTTTTTTTGCTATAAACACAGTGAACTAATTTAATCACCATTAAAACAGTTAAAATTTAAGCATATATAGATTTCTTTACATTTTTTGAAATGCATTTGTTTATTTTTATTTTATGCTTATGTATGTTTTACCTGCATGTATGTCTGTTCATCATGTGTGTGTCTAGTGCCTGCAGAGGGCAGGAGAGGCATCAGATCCTTTGGAACTTGAGTTAACAGATGGTTATTAGCTGCCATATGGATGCTGGGAATGGAATCTGGGTCTTCTGGAAGAGCAGTCAGTGTTTTTAACAGCCCAGTCATCTCTCCAGCCTCTTATATATAGACTTGTTATAAAATATTTTAATATATGAATGTATTTATAGCAAACACACACAGATGCTCATACTCACACATGTATATACATGCACACATGTGCACATACACATGTGCAAACACAAATATTCACAAATGCCTATACACAAATATCCATGGACACTCATCACATAATGAATGTACACATGTAACACAAATTGCTAAAAAGGTCTTATAATAAAAAGCCCGATATTGGAGTGAAAGCTGAAAGATCAAAGAAGCAGAACAAGCCACAGCCAACCTTACCTCACCAGCTCCTCAGCCTAAAAGCCTCAGCCGAAAAGGGCTTCTAGTTCCTGTCTTCTCACGCCTTATATACCTTTCTTTGCCCAGTCATCACTTCCTGGGATTAAAGGTGTGAGCTTTTACCACCTGGCTCTGTTTCTCTTTTAAACTGTATCAGTCTCGTGTAGCCCAGGATGGTCTTGAACTCCTGATCTTCCTGCTTCCTCCTCCCAAGTGCTGGGATTAAAGGTGTGTGCTACCACTGCCTGGCCTCTATGGTTAATTTAGTGGCTTGTTCTGTTTTCTGATCTTCAGGTAAATTTTTTTTTTTTTTTTTGGTTTTTTGAGACAGGGTTTCTCTGTGTAGCTTTGCGCCTTTCCTGGAACTTGCTTTGGAGACCAGGCTGGCCTTGAACTCACAGAGATCCACCTGCCTCTGCCTCCTGAGTGCTGGGATTAAAGGCATGTGCCGCCGCCGCCGCCGCCGCCGCCGCCACCACCACCACCGCCCGGCTCTTCAGGTAAATTTTATTAGGGTACACAATATATCACCACAGATTCACCCTTACACACAAACATACACACTCACATTTGCATATGTACACTCCTGCACACTCACACAAAGTCACACACTCATACATTCACACATGCATACAATCACAAAACACTCACTCACATACATACTTACCCATATACGTAGGTGCTCACAGGCATCCACACTCACACACTCACACATGCACACTTGCCTGCCTACACATCATGTAGGTACACTCACAAATGTGAGCACTAACACACTTGCAAATACATACAGTCATATACACTGACATATGAAAGCATATACATACACACTCACTCATATAGTCACACCCCCACCTTCACACTGTCACATGCATACAGAATCATACAAACACATCATGCTATCTCATGCATATATTCTCACACTCACAAAAGAGCACTCATACATGAACATACTCACATGTGTATTCATGCATATGCACACTTATGTACACACACACTCATATTCACACATATACACAACCACACACCTTCACTCAAAATGACCACATGCACATGCATACTGACACATACAGCCATAGGCACAAACATACACATGCTCATACATATGTATAAACACACCTCTATACTCACACAGAAACACTCACAAGTGCACTTATGTATCCACATACACACACTCCTATACACACCTACATACTCACAAGTCACACATATATACATACATGTACACACAGACATTTATTTATAGTCACAAACTCATACACACAATCATGCACATATAGGCACACACCTATATACAGTTATACAAGTACATACATAATACACTCCTACACATGCTCACACTTACAAGCTTGTGTAGTGTACATACATTCACACACATGTGTGGTGGTATTGTGTTCCCCAAAATATTGTGCACCCTAATAAACTTATCTGGGGTCAGAGAACAGGACAGCCACAATATTAAACATGAGGATAGGCAGTGGTAGCACGCGCCTTTATTTTATTTTATTTTATTTTATTTTATTTTATTTTATTTTATTTTTTTTGAGTTAAATTTATTTTATTTTATTTTATTTTATATTTCAATACCATTCAGTTCTACATATCAGCCATGGATTCCCTTGTTCTCCCCCCTCCCTCCCCCCCCTTCCCTCCCCCCCCGCCCCCCCCCCATTCCCACCTCCTCCAGGGCAAGGCCTCCCCCCGCCCCAGGACTGAGATCAACCTGGTAGATTCAGTCCAGGCAGGGCCAGTCCCCTCCTCCCAGGCGGAGCCAAGTGACCTGCATAAGCCCCAGGTTTCAAACAGCCAACTCATGCAATGAGCACAGGACCCGGTCCCACTGCCTGGATGCCTCCCAAACAGATCAAGCTAATCAACTGTCTTACTTATCCAGAGGGCCTGATCCAGTTGGGGGCCCCTCAGCCATTGGTTCATAGTTCATGTGTTTCCATTCATTTGGCTATTTGTCCCTGTGCTTTATCCAACCTTGGTCTCAACAATTCTCGCTCATATAGACCCTCCTCTTTCTCGCTAAATGGACTCCTGGAGCTCTACCCGAGAAAGACACGGGGATCGCCCAATGACGGAGAAATAGATGAGATCTTCATGAACAGCCTGGACATAAGTGGGGGAAATGAAGGGCGAGGGTCGAGGGAAAGAGAGCTTGGGGGAGCGGGAGACCCCAGCTGGATCAAGAACAGAGAGGGAGAACAAGAAATAGGAGACCATGATAAATGAAGACCACATGAGAATAGGAAGAAGCAAAGTGCTAGAGAGGCCCACAGAAATCCACAAAGATACCCCCACAATAGACTGCTGGCAATGGTCGAGAGACAGCCCGAACTGACCCACTCTGGTGATGGGATGGCCAAATACTCTAATTGTCATGCTAGAAACACCATCCAATGACTGAGGGATCTGGAAGCAGAGATCCACAGCTAGGCCCCGGGTGGAGCTCCAGGAGTCCAATTAGCGAGCACACGCCTTTAATTCCTAGCATTCCAGAGACAGAAATCCCTCTGGATCTCTGTGAGTTCAAGGCCACATTGGAAATGGCCAGGCATGGTAACACATGCCTTTAATCGCAGAAAGCGAGCCTTTAATCCCAGGAAGTGGTGGTAAAAAGCAGAAAGGTATATAAGGTGTGAGGACCAGAAACTAGAAGCATTTGGCTGGTTAAGCATTCAGGCTTTTGAGCAGCAGTTCAGCTGAGACCCATTCTGAATGAGGACTCAGAGGCTTCCAGTCTGAGGAAACAAGACCAGCTGAGGATCCGGTGAGGTGAAGTAGCTGTGGCTTGTTCTAGTTCTCTGATCTTCCAGTATTCACCCCAATAACTGGCCTCAGGTTTGTTTTTATTAATAAGACTCTTTAAGATTCATGCTACACACATGTGTGTACATACATATAAAATATGCACACATCCACATTCCACCTCATGTGCATGCACACACTCTCTCTCACACACAAACATAAGAACACACAAACATCAACTACCACAGACATGACTATATATAAACCATCACACAGCAGACACATATAAACTTATGCACATTCACATGTACACTGTGTTAACACATGTGCATACACACAAAATCAGTAAGTAAAAATATAAATATCTTTAAAAAGAGATAATAAACAAGTTTTGGAAACCACAGGTAATATGAAAAACTAAAACAGAGAATCCCATTTTGATTGAGGTTATGTGGGTTAGGAAAGATACCTCTATGGAAATTTGATCTAAATTGAGTCCTGTCAGATTAGAAGAGTATCATTAGAAGTATAGTGGGAAGAGGCAGATGGAATATTCTGGAAGAAGATCTGGAACCATAAGGAGGTTTCCATAGGCTAAATTGGGTCTCTATGCCCCAAATTTACATTTTATGTATTACTCTCAACCACCTTAGTGTATGACATTAACAGGACATTTTAAGAAATAATGATGGTCAATGAAGTCACGTGAGTGGACACTAATGCAATGTAACTCCATGGAAGCAGCTCCAGGAGCATACCCATGCAGAGGGAAGACACAGGGCCTTCTAGAGGTCGGGGACAGAACCCTGAGACTCTGTTGACCAGATCTCCAGCCCCCAGGAAAGGGAAGAAAGGAAATTCCAGTCTAGCCCCTTCATCTGATTCCTTTGCACTGGTGGTCCCAGCCGACTGATGGGTGGTCACATTCATTATTTAATCTTTCCCTCTGCCTTCTTGTGGCTCCTTAGCATTTTCTTCATTCCAGACTCCCTTTTCTTGATTTGCTCCCTAAAGCAACCATCTTTTTTCACGGCCACAGCCATTTTCCTGGTTCATAGCTCTCCTGTCTGAATTTATGGGTTATTTATTTCCTTCGCCAGGTTTATTTTCTCCTATGAAGTCCGTCACACCCATGTTACTGCTCCCATAGTCATCGTTGTGTTTCCAGGCACCAGCCAGCCCGTCTCACAAGAGTCCTTAGACTGCCTTTTTCATGTATTTACCTTCTACAAGCTTCTCTCCCAGACCAGGATTTTTCTATTAACAGAGATTTTGTAAGGTTCATTCACTTGGAATGATACTGTGGGAATCTTAAACAGTCTGTCATGCCCACTTTCCTCTCCAGCTATTCCAACTTGTCACTCTTGGTCTTTAAGGTACCTTTGAATATAGTTAATGTATGTGTTATGTCTCCAGCATTTTACTATTGCCTGCAGTCTGCAGTTGTTCCTTTGTGTATGTAGGAGATTAATGAATTTCAGAGCCACCCTACAGATAGTCAAATCAACAAATGTTCAAGTCCTTTACACGAATTGGTGTATTTGCATGCAACCTATGTGCATCTTCCCATTTGTTTAAAAACATCTCTAAATCAGTCATGAAATGTAATAAAATGTAATTGGTATATACAGAGCTGATATACTGCATTGTACGGGATTAATGACAGACACAGGTATGGTGGTTTGAACAAAAATGGCCCCCATAGGCTCATAGGGAGTGGCACTATTTGAAAGGATTAGGATGTGTGACTTTGTTGGAGTATATGTGGCCTTGTTGGTGGAAGTGGGTCACTGGGGGAGGGCTTTGAGGTTTCTGAAGCTCAAGCCTGGCCTAGTGGCTTGCTCTCTTTTCCTGATGGATGCCAAGATGTAGAACTCTCAGCCCTTTCTCCAGCCTGTGTGTCTGTGTCTGCTCGTGTGCTGTCATGCTTCCCTCCATGGTGATAAGGGAGTCAACCTCTAAACTGTAAGCCATCCCCAATTAAATGCTTTCCTTTATAAGAGTTGCTATGGCTATTGTGTCTTTTCATTGCAAATAAACACTGACCAAAGTGAGCAACAGTAATTTCAGTCTTTAGTTGGTTTAATTTATGAATGTGAAACTTTTAGGTTTGGAGGCCAGATGTACTGTTAAATCTCCCTCCCTCCCACTTCCCTCTCTCTTCTCTCTCTCTGGTCTTACGCATGTTAGACTGGCCTCAACTAGCTGAAGATGATTTTACACTTTTGGTCCTCCTGCTTACACCTTCATGGCTCTGGGGGGCCCTGTTTATGTGGTTCTGTGGATCAAATCTAGCGCTTTGTGCTTGAGAGGCAAGCGCTTTACGAACTGAGGTCCATCTCCTGCTTGTCTATCTCTTCATATGCAAACATATATTTATTTTTTATCCTTTTTTCTCTCCTCTCCTCTCCTTTCCTCTCTTCTCCTCTCCTTTCCTCTCTCCCTACCCTCTCTCATTGGCTTTCTTTCTTTCTTTCTTTCTTTCTTTCTTTCTTTCTTTCTTTCTT
>CABHPH010141865.1:166-27100 GCA_902168325.1 Peromyscus nudipes | reverse complement strand
TTCGTTCCTTCCTTCCTTCCTTCCTTCCTTCCTTCCTTCCTTCCTTCTTTCCTTCCTTCCTTCCTGTGGAAACAGAGCCTCAATATGTGGCTCAAGTTGGGCTAGAACTCACAATCATTTTGCTTACAGTTCTCAAGCACTTAGATTATGTACGTGTAGCACTTCATCTGGTCTTTATTTATATTTCTCTTTTTCTTTTTTAATGATTACAATTAGCATACAAGGTATTGGATATTATAGTGGTCTTTTGAACAAAGTGTTTACTAATTCTCCTTTCTACTCACCCCTCTCATTTCCTGCTACCCAGATTCCTCTTTGTATCCTCCCAAGTCTCTTTACCTTTTTCATACCATATTTATCTGTATTTCCATTCTTAAAAATTTGTTTTAAATTTTGTGCATGTATGTGCTGTGTGGGTATATGCATATGAGTGCAATTGTCTGTGGAGGCCAGAAGAGGGCATCAGGTTCCCTGGAGCTGGAGTTACAGATGGTTGTGAGTCACCTGACATGGGTGTTGGGAACTGAACTCAGGTCCTTGGCAAAAACAGTGTGTGCTCTTAACCACTGAGTTATCTCTCTAGCCCCACATCTATATTTCTTAGTTATAAATACTTGACATGGAGCTGCTAGAGTTTACCAGTTATTGCTTGTCATTCACAAATAATGTAAAAATTTGACATTTCCACCAAACAGGTATGTATTCTATCAAATTCAGTGTTTCTCAGTTGATATTTTCAAACTTTAAAGATTTTCCCAATAGTATAGGTTATAGAAATAAGTCTAATTATTGCTTTATTTGTGTGTTCTACATTCCCAAAGGGTTGAGAATGTCAATCATTCATGTTTACAGTATGAGGAACCTTTTCAAGTGCTTCATACATCTTCCTACCACATTGTTAAACTATTTATGAATGGTTTCTAGGGATCCTTTTTCAAGCCAGTTTTTGTCTATTGTACTTGATGTGTGCCAGATAATTTTACAAGTGTATAAATTGGCTCTTAATTCAATGATATCTTTTCATATATGTATGCATGCGTGTGTGTGTGTGTGTGTGTGTGTGTGTGTGTGTGTAAGCATGTGCATGCACATGCCATGTATGTAGGTGCTTATGGAGGCCAGAAGAGAGTATCAGATCTGCTGGAAGTGGTCATATGTGGTTGTGAGTCACTTGATGAAGGTGTGCTGGGAACTCAACTATAGTCTTCTAGAAGAGTAGCAAGCATGTTTACTGCTGAGACACCTTTATTGCCCCTCTTTATTTTTTTAACTATATAAAAATTAGAGTTATTAGTTTTTTTTTCTGGGCTTGTTCTTATGTTTTTTAAAGAAAACCTCACTTACTCAGAGTTACCTCTCTTCTGTTTATATATAATCTATGTCCACATATCTATAGTCTGTAAAATGTCTCCTAATACTGCTATTTTCAAAAGACTAAAAAAGCCACAAGCATTTGAAATTCTGCTTTATCTATGTTGTGAAAGATGGTCCAACTTTTTAATTTTCATTTTGTGTATAGAAACTGAGAAATCCAGTCAATTGTTAGGATTCAAAATCAACATACAGAGATAAGTTTTTATGTGCCAATAAAGAACTCACTGAGAAAGAAATTAGGAAAGTAACCTCTTCATTTTGTGTTTAGAAACTGAGAAATTCAGTCAATTTTTAGGATTCAAAATCAACATATAAAACTCAAGCTTTTTGTGTGCCAATAATGAACTCACTGAGAAAGAAATCAGGAAAACAACCTCTTATGTAAGAGCAATAAGAAAGTAAAATACCTAGAAATAATCCCAATCAGAGGGTTTCAAATCACTGAAGAAAGAAGGTATCGGAATGTAGAAGACAGCCCATGTTCATGGATTGGAAATTGATTTGTTAAAATGTCACAGTCCAAATGGATCTATAGATACAATGCCATTTCCACCATTTCTTCCACTAGAAGAAACATACAACCCACATCATATGCAAGAACAAAGGACTCCAAAGCTATTCTTAACAAAGAGAGCAATGCTGGAAACATTATAATACTTGACTTCAAATTTAAATGATGTGTTCCCCATAGTCTTGGTCTTTTGAAGACTTGGTCCCCAGTTGATGGTGCTGTTTTGGGGAGGTTTAGGAGGTATGGCCTTGTTTGAATAAGTGCATCACTGGAGGCAGTCTTCGAGAGAATTTAAAGGCTCAAGCCGTTGCTAGTTTATGCTTTCTACTCTGTGCTTGCAGTTTGAGTCATGAATCCTCAGCTTCCTCTTCCTGCTAACACACCTTCACTCTACTATCATGGGCTCCAACTCTCTAGAACCACAAAGCCGAATACACTCTTCAACAGGTTGGAAAGCAACATATTATCAGTGCTATAGTCATAAAACAATATGGCATTGGTATAAATACAGACACACAGACCCATGGAAGAGAATGGGGTATCTAGAATATATGGTTGTGTGTTTCCAGCTATCTGATTATTGACAAAGGCATTGTACTAGTTTTCTCATTGCTATGACAAAATAGCCCCACATAAGCCACTTAACTGATGAAGGCTTTATTTTTCTTTACAGTTAGAGTTAGTCCATTTTGGTGGGGAAGCCATGCTGCTAAGAGTGGGAGGCATTTGTCACACTGTGTTAACAACAGGTTTCTGTAATTCCTCTCTTCCGTCAGTGACCAGTTTTCTCCAGTGAGACTCTACTTTCCAAAGGCTCCACAGCCTTCCTGTCTGGAGACCAAGTGTTCTAACACATGAGCCTGTGGAGGAATATTTCACATTCAAACAACCACAGGCACCTAAACATACATTTGAGAAAAACCAACCCTCTTCAACAAGTGCTGCTGGGAAAATACGGTATTTTCATACACACACACACACACACACACACACACACACACACCACACAGATCTGCATGGATATATACATGTATGCATGCACCCCCATATGTACTACACACACACACACACACACACACACACAGACACACATACACAATAGCCTTCATAATATGTTTTGAAATCAAGTTTTATTAATAAAACTAGACTCCTACCTGTACAAACATGAACCCACACAAATCAAAGACTTTAATGTGAGATCTGTAATCTCAAAACCACCAGAAGACAATATAGAGAAAATACCTCAACATAAGAATTGGTACATACATTGATTTCCTGGGTAGCTCAAGAAAAAAAAAAAAAAACCCCGCAAAAACCGAAAATTCAGATTACATCAAATTAAAAAGCTGTTGCACAGCAAAGGAAACAATCAATCAATAGATCAAAATGACATCATACAGAATGGAAGAAAATATTTTCCAGCTATTTATGTAACAGAGGATTAGTATTCATAATAAAAATACCCCCAAAACATAACAACAGGAAAACATATAATCTGGCAACCCCCAGACTTTTGGGTCTGTGGGGGTCACAATCATCCAGGAGCCTGCCTGGTGCCAGAGGCGCCAGGCAATCAGGCACCATCATACCAATTACTGCTCAGGCACGAGAGAGAGAAAGGCAACAGCTCTGCACCACCCATTATGGCTGGGATGGGCAGTACTCAACCAAGAGTCACCTCTGACCCAACCAAGAGCCTTAGCAAAGGGTGGCTGGGCACCATTGTGGTGAGAGAGTACATGATGGGGAGGTGGAAGAGAGGAAGAGACAGAGTGGTTTGCGGGCTGGGGAAAGAGGCAGGTCTGGAGAGGATGGTGAGGAATGGGCTGATGTGAATGGCCAGCTGGCCACCTGAGTCCAGGGAGATGTCTGGGCCTGGGCTATGACCAAGGGCCATGTCTTGATCCGGGGTCGTGGAACAGCCGCGGGGGCCTGTGTTGATGTCTGTCGCTCCTGGCATCATTGGGGGCTGTGCAGGGAGCTGTGGTCTAGATTCCTTGGGTGTCCAGGCCTTGCTGGTGTCTGAGGGCTGTGTTGCCACAGAGGTCATGCCGATCTGGATGGCCTGCACAGCCACCTGGAGCCACGGTGATAGCACGGCCTGGGTTGCTGCCGAGGATCGTGTCTGGGTCTGTGGTCCTGCCATGGCTGGAATCTGTGTTGACACCCCTGGCCCATGTTGGATGCCCATGTTGCCGCCAGGGCCCACGTGGATGCCTGGGGTCTGGGCCACAACCTGTGACCATGTTGGTGTCCAAGGACTGTGCCACAGCTGGTGCCAGGCTGATTTGGGTGGCCAGGGATTTCAATGGGGCCATGGTATCATGCGGACCAGGGCTGTGGAAGAGGTAATGAACACTGCAAGTAAAGAGGAATGGACTAAAGGGTAAACGGTGTGTTGCAACAGGCCACACTACAGCTTCCAGGACAAGATTCTTCTCCTTTTTGTTTTGTTTTGTCTCCTTGTTTTGTTTGGTTTTTAGTTTTACTTTTAAATTTGATTTTGTTTTTGCGGTAGGGAGTGGGAGGAGGTTACAAGGGCAAAGGGTGGATGCGAGGGGACAGGGAGATAAGTGGGATAGGAATGCATGATGTGAAATCCACAAGGAATCAATAAAAGTTAAAAAAAAAAGACAAGAAAAAAATAATCCAACCAAAATACGGGTCAATGTTCTGAACAAATGTTCAAAGAAGAAATACAAAGGGCTTATAATAAATAGATGGCACTTGCTCAATATTCTCAGCCATTAGAGAAATAAGAATGAAAGCATACTGAGGTTCTGTTTTTATACAGTTTAAAACAGCTGTTATTAAAAACTGTCTAAGAACAAGTGATGGTAAGGATGTGGGGAGGGAGAGCTTACAGGTCACTGGTAGGAATGTGGCACAGAAACTACAGAAAAAGATATTCCCCAGAAAACTAAAAATAGAACTAACATATGATCTAGATAACAACTTTTGTACATACAGCTGAGGGAAGTATAGTTAGCATACAAAAGAGATACGTGTATATCTACTTTATTTTTTGTTTTATTTTATAATAATAATAATTGTTATTATTATTTTAACATCCCAGTCACAGCTCCCCCTCCCTCCTCTCCTCCCAGTCCTTCCCCTCACCTCTCCTCTGCCTTCTCCCTTCCACTCCTCCTTTCTTTCTATTCAGAAAGAGCAGGCATCTCATGGATATCAACCAAACATGGCCTATCAAGTTGTAGTAAAACTAGGCCCCTCCCCTTGTATTAAGGCTGGACAAGGCAACCCAGTATGAGGAATAGGGTCCCAAAAGCCAGCAAAGGAGTCAGAGACAGCCCCTGCTCCCACTGATAGGACTCCCACAAGAGGACCAAGCTACACAACTGTAACATATATGCAGAATGCCTAGGTCAGTTCCATGCAAGCTCCCTGGTTGTCAGTTCAGCTTCTGTGAGCCCCTATGAGCCCAAGTTAGTTGATTCTGTGGTTTGTTTTTTATTTTGTGGTGTCCTTGTCCCCTCTGGCTCCTACAATCCTTTCTCCCTCTTTTCCACAGGATTCCTCTAGTTCAGCTTAATGTTTGGCTGTGGGTGCATCTGTTTCCGTTAGTTGCTGGATGAAGCCTCTCTGATGATAACTGGACTAGACACCGATCTATGAGTATAGTAGAATATCATTACATTAACTTTTTTTTTTTTGCCAGTCATTTGGGTCTATCCTATCCAGCCTCTGGGTCCTGGCACTTCAGGCAGCGTCAGGGGTGGAATCCCTCTCGTGGCATGGGTCTCAGGCTGGACCAGTCATTGGTTGGCCACTCCCACAATTTCTGTGCTGTCTTTACCCCAACACATTTTGTAGGCAGCACAAATTGTAGATCAAAGGTTATGTGGCTGGGTTGGTGTCCCAATCCCTCCACTGTGGCCTGGTTACAGGAGATGGCCAGTTCAGACTCTGTATTTCCCATTGCAATGAGTCTTGTAGATTTCAGGGAGTTTCCATTGCACTAGGTTTCTACCTTGCCCTGAAATGCACCCTCTTTTCCAATAGTTTCCCCCTCCATTCCACCCCACCCCACCTGATCCCTCTTGATCCCATCCCCACCTGCCCCCAGTCCACCTGGGAAATCTATTCTATTTCCCCATTCCCAGGGAGATCCAAGTGTCCCCCCTTGAGCCCTTCTTGTTAACTAGCTTCTTTGGGTCTGTGGATTATAGCATGGTTATCCTTTACTTTACAGTCATATCCACTTATATGTGAGTATATACCATGTTTGTCTTTCTGGGTCTGGGTTACCTCACTTAGGATGATTTTTTTTCTAGTTCCATCCATTTGCCTGCAAATTCCACGATGTCATTGCTTTTTAACATCTGAGTAATATTCCATTGTGCAAATGTACCACATTTTCTTTATCCATTCTTTGGTTGAAGGTCATCTAGGTAGTTTCCAGTTTCTGGCTATTATGAATAAAGCTGCTATGAACATAGTTGAGTATGTGTCCTTGTGGTAGGATAGAGTGTCCTTTGGCATACTATTTTTTATTTAATTATGAAACTATTCTCAACCATCAAGTTATGGAATTAGCCTGGGTGTAAATGTAATCTAAAAGCAGGAGCAGAATGATCAGGTACTGGACAGGGGTCTGTGAAGTGGGTAAAGAGGGGAGGCTGGGGAAAGGTAGACGAGGGGAGTTACATGATCAAAGCTCAGTGTATGTACACATGGAAATATTATACTGAAACTCATGATGTTTTACAATTAACATGTGTTGATAATTACAGTAAGAAATTTGTTTGGTCACTACTATTTTTTTTTTGCTTATTTAAAATTTTACCTTTATGATATGAATTCACATATAAATGGATCTTCTGGATTTTTTCTTCCTGTCATCTGTTGGTGCATTACCATGTCAATGACATACTTAAATTATGGGAGCTTTATAGTACTCTTTGATATTTATCAGGGCTATTTTCCCATCATTATTTCCCCCTTTCGCATTTTCTTGGTTGCTCTCATGCATTTAAATTCCAGATGAATTTTTGACTTAGCTTGTAACAACATTTCATAAAAAAGTCGGGTTGAAAATTGGATTGGAATTTTATTATTTTTGTACCAGTTGTTATATTAGCAGCAAAGGCATAAACTCATGTAAAATATAAACGACTCTGAGAACACAGAAATGAAGTAAGAAGGATCCTGAAGCATCTCAGAGAACTGAGAGGATCATTTGTTGATTAGCGGCACAGTGCTGTGGCTATCCTTCAGTCCCTAGCAGGCGCATCTCTGTGTTTTCTCACCTTCTCCTTGTCGCTAATGTGACTCAGAGCCTTCAGTTCCTGGTATTCATGCACTCCAGGTTAAGCTCCAGTTAGCCCCACATCACTGAATTAGTCAGCTTCCTATTACTGTAACAAAATACCAGAGACAATGAATGTATAAAGAGAAAAGATTATTTCTGATTACTGTTTTGGATCTTCCAGTCCATAACCGAGTGACCCCCATTGCTTTGAGCATCTGGTGAGGGAGACATATCATGGTTAGGAGCATGTGGCAGCGGTAAATTTCCTGTCTCATGAGATGGGAAACAGGAAAGAGAAAGTGACTAGGGTACCACAGTCATTTTCAACACCATATTCTCAGAGATGCAAAGACTTCCCCCCTCTTAAAAGGCTATAGTACTTCCTAACAGCTCCACTCCCAGGATCAAGTCTTCAACACACGGTCATTTGAGGGCATTTAGTATCCAAGCTATAACATCATCTCAGATCACAGGTCTTCATAGTAAAGGTGTGTCTCTGCTGCATGCATGGGCTGGAAACAATGCAAAGTTAGTTCCAGTTATCTCCTCCTTCAATTTGCCTGAATTTAGGCTCTGTGGGTTGTACCCATTATTTCTCCAGTTTACTGTGGTTAACCTCACATTTCTTCCACCAGTGGATGTGATGTAAACATCGCAAAAATCATGTAGTGTGTAAAATGGCCAGTGGGAACAGGAAGGCAAAGAACGGAAAAACAGAACCCTTCTTCAGGGTGCCGAAGAGAAGGAGATGATAATTATATCTGAGTAATAAGTAAGGGGAAGGAGAAGGAAGCCACAGTGTTCGTTTATGTTTTTGGTCACAGACTTTCTTGAACTTTGGCTTTCATATGCTTTGGTAATTCTAAGTTCTCCTTGTTTTAGACCTTGATATGATTGTGATTTTCCTCCCCTAGTAGACTTATCTTCATTCCTGAGGTATCTAAGCAACCAGAATTACTGAATATTAAGGATTTGGGTGGTCTTATATTAACAATTAAAAGAAGCACTTACTTTTCCAAGGCAGCCCATGTTGCGGTAGCTTTAAGACAAACCTGGTTTCACACGTTCTTGGGTGTTTAGGGTTTAATGTATTCCAGCCCTGTATACAGTTTTAGTAGGGGAGTTTAGAGACAGAAAGGGGGACATAGTTGGTTAGAGTATCTCCTTTGGTCTCAGAAAGGACTGATGTGTTTAGTTACCACTTCTAAGTGGCAGCCCTGTTTCCTAGGATAGCCAGTTAGACACATGACCCGAGATACTACGACTCCTTTCTTTGGTTCCTTTCTCAGTAGCATGGAGATCACACAGTGGCCGAGTGGCTGCTCTTTGTTCCAAATCAGCAAAATTTTTGCTGGTTTTTCTGGTGTTTATATTTCTGGCATATATACTAAAATTTCCACAACACATAATTAATTACTTGTTTTTCTTTTATCTAGATTGTCTTATTTACTTAATTTTGAGCTAATGTTCTCTGCATTTCAAAAAGCTGCCTGAAAGCCAGTTTAGAATTAGTTAAGGTAATTGTAAATAAATAGAGGTGCCTGTGTTAAAGCAACTGTTCCCTGATTTTCAGATGGGAGAGAACGTTCATTTAGTCCTTAGTAAGAGGTGGCCTCCCTCCCTTCCTCCCTCTCTCCTTCCCTCCCTCTCTCCCTCCCTTCCTTTCTCCTTCCCTCCCTCCCTCCCTCTCTCCCTCCCTTCCTTCCTTTTTTCTTTTCTTAGACAAGGTCTTATGTATCATAGGTTGACCTTGAACTCACTATATAGCCAAACTATACAGACGACCCTGAACTCCTGATCCTTCTGCCTTTACTTTTCAAGTTCTGGACTTACAGGTTTTATCACCACACCCAGTTGTGTGGTGTTGGGATCAAACCCAGGGGCTTCCTGAATGCTAGGGAAGCACTCTGCCAATGGAACCGCATCCTCAGCTTCTGGGTGAGAGTTTAAGGACACGTTGTCAGCCAGATGCCCAACTTGTATTTCAGAGCAGACCTCAAGACTGAAACTTGTGGTGGTGTGTACCAGCCTTTTCCATCTAGTGACTCACAGCTGCATTCAAATAAGTTTGTGTGTTTAAAAATAGTAACTGCATTTAGTTAAGTCGCTAATAAATTATTTAACACATTTTAGTTTTTCATTTGGAAATGGGACAGTTTTGTCTCCTTTGAGTGAACACTCTGGCTAATGGCAACCAGACGAATGTGCTCAGAAAGCCTGGTTTATGGCTTGATCATTGTGTAGTTTTAAATAATTTTATTCATAGCGGATGCTATTTAATTTGCACCCATGGTGGACTATTGATAAATACAAGAACCATAATGAAGCCTTCTGTTGAAGTATAAGTTAATGGCAATAATTTAGCAACTTCACCTCAAGATATCTTACTAAATTTTTAAGTGGCATTCAGTTAATTAAACCCCTTATGTAGCATATTAAACATTATTCAAATTAAGAGGAAATCATTGTCAGGATAATATTGAACAATGTGTTATTTACAGAGTTCTGTATTTGGGTTCCAAACCAATGTGCTATTAATATCAATTTTTATAGTATACTTAGATATTCATATTTACCTTAAAGTAAATAGCACGTAATTTGCTAAATATGAAAAAAGTCTTTCTACATTGTGAATTATTAAATATATTATAAAATGAATTTAAATACAGTATTTAATAATACAGTGATTAAAGTTTTAACTTACAACAATTTATTTATTGTATTTCATACAAAAATTAAAAACATTTGGTGAAGGAGCCCAAAGGTACTCTGTGTGTGTTTGTGTATGCATGTGTGTATGTGTGTCTTTTAATAGAAAAAGTCTTTATAAGTAAAAAAGAAAAAAAAAGGTTAGAAAATGACTTTCTATAGGTATCAAATTACCTGCTATGTTTGGTTGTGAAATGTGTGCCTGTGGCAGAGGCAGTGTTGTGCAGGACTCTGTGGTAGTATTGGCAAACAAGTGATAAGCAGAGCAAGCATTGATTTCTAATATGTTTGTTCTTGAGGAAAAATATCTCCTTCATTCATGACAGAGAATGATGTCATTTTCTACTGGAGAATGATGACTTCAGCATTAAATTAACTGGTTTAGGAATGGCAAATAGAAGTCCATGCTATGTGGGCAGGCTTTTGGAAGCCCGGTGCCTGTGGTGTGACACCTTGAGCAGCCTTGGTGTGGTGGGGCTCTTGGACCTGCCTCAGCTCGGCTTGGTGGGCCGGGCTCTGCTGGCTCCCCATGGGAGACCTTGATTTGGAGGATGTGGGGATCTGGGGTGGCTTGGGAGGGAGGGCTGGAGGGTGGGAGGAGGGAGGAGGTGGGGTCTGTCGGTGGTATATAGGGTGAGTAGAAAATTTCTTAATTAAAAAAAAAAAAGTCCATGCTATGTTCCTTTGCATATCCTCTACCTGGTCATTATGGCCTTCAATTTTTTTAGTCTGTTTAGTGCTGAATGACTAAGAGGGTAATTGGCAATAACAAAATGGATCCCTGATTACTGAGAATGTTGCCGGAAATGGGGGAATTTCTATCGGAACTTATATCTGGTATAAATGTGTTTAGATTTTGAGTTCTTTCTAAATACCCATTCTGGAATCATAGGTATTTCTCCATTTTTTTGTGGGACTTATTATATAGTCCTTATTAAACTTGGAGAACACTTGCTACTTCTTATTTCCAGGACCTATCAATGTAACATCACCAAAGCAGTGCCCTGCTATGGGGTCCTGATGGACATGATTGGGGAAGGCTACTGTAATTCAGAGGTGTCAAGAGGTATTATCACTGTAAAAGTTATTGTTCCTCTCAAGGTAGGGATGAGTGACAAATTACTTCCAGGTTTTTTGCATAATAAAACAGAAAATAATTTATTAAAAAGAAATTAGCAGATAGTTAGCTTGGAGGAGGGGAGTTGGCACAAAGTTCCACCCTAGCTGAAGAGCTATTAGCATTTGAAAGATGGAAGAGGGGAGAGAGGAGAGAGGAGAGAGGGAGAAGTGTGGGGGAGGACCTGGGAAGAGTTGGGGGAGGGAATGAATATGAACACAATGCATTGTATGAAAATCTCAAAGAATCAGTAAAAACATTATTAAAAATAAGTTAGCAGATAAGGATGTAGCTCAGTAGTAGAGTGCCTGTCCATCTTATACAGGGCCTTGAAGTTAATACCTCATATTATAAAAAAAAGGGCGATGGAAGAAATGAACTGATAACACATTTGCCACTTTCAAATCTTTGATGGTTGTGATAATGTGTTGAGCCTTACCCAGAATGCAACTTGGCCGTCACTTGACTGCTATGGAAGGCAGAGTAGCACTTACTGACTTTTGGTTGGCACTTACTATCACAGAAACCGGTCTTCATGAGTTATTGCCCCATTGTAGGAAACTTCCCTTGGCCTCAAGAGCTAGGGCCAGAGAATCAAGTGAGATACTCTCATATACACAGTACTCGAATGTACTGGATGAGGAAGTTGTCTATTTACTTGTCTTCGAGCTTTTTTTCACCTTTGTGTTTTGGACTATACAAGTCAATTGAGATCCTATTGACTGACTGATTTCTGAGACTTTCATAGGGTAAGACAAAGAAAGAACCAGTTCTATATGGAAGCACTATCAAAGAGCCTTGGAAACTGTAACACTTAGGCCTAATATACTTCAAGTGATCCTGTTCTGTTACCTGGTCAATCTACATCCAGGATTCTTCCCACTCCATTTTGATTTTAGATATTGCCTAAAAGGGTTGTACCATAGAAAAAATCATATCCCCCTTTGGTAGATTTATTTTTCAATATTCAGTTCTTTCCTTGCTAATCCACCCATAAATGTATCAGAGCATCTTACTTTATTTTATGTAAATACCATGTAATTATTATAATATATAATTATTAGTTTTCACATTGTATATTATTTTATAGTATATATCCAATATTCCTACCTTCTGTAGTCTTTGGAAGTTTTCTGCTGTGTTTGGCTTGGGACCTCTGTACTTTAGTGATGTTCAGGCCAATCCAGAGCATTTCCCAAACTCTCAATATATATTTTAACAATTATGTGTATCTGCAAAATCTAGTACTTTACATTCATTGTTGCTGATGAATGCATCCGTTGATGGCAAGAGATGTCTGCAATTCCTCCCAGTTGGCATATCTTCTTTAATCTGATTCTCCTCATTCCCTTCTTGGGTACCAATTCTGGATATTGTAGAATAATAACAAAAGACGAGGCACAGTGGGGGCTTGCTTTATGACTTCAGACATGCAGCAGGAAGCAGCAAGACATATGGAACAGGAATTGTTTTATTGTGTGGTAGGGACTCATCATCCTCCACTTCTTGGCCTTCTAGACTGCCCACATCCTATGGGTCAATAACCCACTTTTCATCAACACAGAGGTTTACACATGAGAAATAAGGAGAAGTTATGAATGTAACAGGTGTTCTGATTTGTTAACTGGCAAAAATAGCTTTTTCAAAGTGATTTCCAGTGGTCTCAGCTTAGTGAGAACGGGCAGTGGGAGTCATTTACCATGGTGACGAAGTAGTCATATTTCTACTTCATGGTCGAAGTAGACCCGGGGTGTCTCATCTGTCTTTCCCCTACTCTGAATTACCCAATGTCATCAGAAGCTAACCTCAGCCCACACTTCTGAATTTCTCCGCCATCTGAAAACTCTACCTTCACAGTCTGAGCTCAGTCTTTCAGGCCCCTGGGCTCAGGTTTCCTGTTTGTCTAGAGCCTTCTCATCCTTGACAAAGGTTGCATTTGCTCTTTCCCTTGGCCTTGTTTATAGTGTTGACATTTTTAGAGGACAAACTCAAAGTTTTATTCAAACTTTACTCTTTTTCCTTTCTATTAATTTAATTATCTCAGTTTCTAATTATCTTAACTTCTACAATTTACCATTGAATTCATTTACACTCAATCATACTTGAAACATATTTAAGGTTATACTGTGTCTTCTTATCTTCTTTTTCACATACTTCATCAACCTAAATATGGTGGAGTTAAGTATGTGTGGAATGAGAGAGTTGATTTGTGTTCTGGTGTGTGTGCCTCCCTCCTCACCGTATGTTAAATTTATTGGCCAGCACTGTTCTAGAGACCATATCTGAGTAGTACTGTTATAAAAGTCTAAGAGCTTCACTAGGACCACTTAATTAATTTGATGAATATTTCAGAAAATATATAGTCTTTGTTTGGCATAAAATACTATAAATCTAATAATGTATGTTCTTGTCATGTTATCAAATCCTCTGTGTTCTTACTCTTGTCTATTTGATCTATGAGTTTGTGTAGAAAGACTGTCAATTATATACCATGGTGGAACTGTTACTTTCTCTTTATATTCTTTTGAAAAACTTAAATAATTACATCATTTTCTCCCTTACCTTTCCTCTCTCCAACATCTTCTATGTACCTCTGGCCTTGCTTCCTCTTGACCTCATGGCTTTTTAAAAATTTTTGTTCTAACAAAAATACACACACACACACACACACACACACACACAGCCTTACATATATAAATATAACCCTTTTAGTCCATTTAGTGCTTCTGGTATGTATATGGTTTCAGGGCTGATCTCTTGGTATTAGATAACCAATTAGGGGACTCATTCCTGGGGAAGAATAATTCTCTCTCTCTCCGCAGTCATTAGTTGCTTGCAGTTCTTTATCCAGGGATGGGGTCCAGTGAAATTTCCCCTTCCATGTTATCATGTCTACTGGTATTGTACTTGTTTAGGCAGCCATGTTGTTGAGGTATCACAGATGAAGCTTCCCTGCCTTTCTAGGAGACACAATTGCACAGCAGCGTTCCTGGTTCCTGTTTGTCTAGCTCTTACAATCTTTCTGCCCACCTCTTTTGTGATGTACTCTGAGCCTTAGCTGCAGGAGTTTTGAGGTAGATGTATCCATGGGAGCTGGGCACCCCATAAGCACTTGTTCTCTGTGTTTTGACTGATGGTAGTTTTCTGTAATGGTCTCCTTCTGTTTTTAAGGGAAGTTGCTTTGATGAGAGTTGAGAGCTACACTTATTTAGATTATGATTAAGAATTAAGCTGGTTTAGTGAAATGGTGGTAATAGGTTCTCTTCTAAGATCCATGACCCTACCAGTAGTACATAATTGGCCAGGTTTCCAGTACTCCAACCCCCACATTTGAGTGAGCCTTAAAGTCCAATTAGAGAGCTCTTGCTTATCACCAAAATTTGACTGACACTACTGTACTATTAAGGATATCTTGTCATGTAGGTCAACTGGTCATTGCTTTAGTTCATAGGCATCAAAACTGAGTAGGACTACTGGTTGATAGCCTCTCTTGGAAGTTTCTACAGCACCTTCCAATACTATAAAACCCAGTCCTCAGGGAAGAAGCTTTCAGATAAGATCCACCAGGATTCTCTTGTGTCTAGAGTGCATAGTGTCTTCAGCAATAGGAACTTACGGTCAACCTCTAGGAGGCAACCAAGGGCAACAGTAAGAACTTACACTGTTTAAAGAGTCTCTTGAATCCCCTGACCAAAAAATCAAAAGGGGAATTTCTAATACCGGGTATAGTGATTTTGTTAGATAGTCTATGGTTCTTCAGGGGAACATTGTCAATCCAAGTAGCATGACTTCATCTAAATGATACATGTATATGTATACACATAGACTTAAGTGTATTTTGTGTAATTTGGGTCAATAAATTATAATGATTTCTTATTCCCTTTTCAGATATCTTGGTCCTGTTGATGAGGCCAAGAACCAGAGATTGAATAGGTCATGGACTTTAAGTAAAAAATATGCTATTTTTCTACTTTGTGAATGTAGAAATAAAATGACTCAAAATATCATACTGCCATATGCATAGATTGATGTGTCTCTCAGCTCTCATAAGAGAAAAGGTTACTATTGAAAGGTGTATGTTGATTTCAGTCATTTTCTTTTAATGTTTGTGTTCTTAGTCATACTTCATGTTTCAGTAATTATAGCATCATTTGTTATCTAGCTATAATCTCTTGGTTTTGCTTACTTCTCCTTGTCCCCAACTATTGCTTTCTATATTCTATTTGGGATTGGTCTGCTGGATATGATTTATTTTAGCCTGTTTGGAGCATGAATGGCTTTTCTTTCTCCTTAACAATGAAAAATAGTTTTGCTTTTGTTGGGTGTAATAATATAGGTTGGCTATTTTGGTTTTTTAGAATTTGAAGTGTATTAGTCCTGGCTTTTTTGGCTTTCTAAAGTTTCCATTGACAAATCAGCTGTTATTCTGATTGGTTTCAATAAATATGTGACTTGTGTTTTTTCTTTTGCAGCTTTTAATACTCTTTCTTTGTTCTTTATATTTATTGCTATAATGTGAGGAGTTTCTTTTCTGGCCTTTTGTATTTGGTGTTTTGTGTGCTTCTTGTATCTGTGTGGGTATATCTTTCCTTAGTTTGGGGAAATTTTCTTCTATGATATTGTTGAATATCTGGTTTATGCCATTGCACTGGTATTCTCCCCCTACATCTATGTCTGTAATTCAAAGATTTGATCATTTGATGGTATTCCACATTTCTTGCATGCTGCTTTCCTGTGTTTAAAAAATGTTCATATTCATTTCTTGTTTGGTCCGATTCCTCTACTTTATCTTTGAATCCTGATATTACATACTCTACTTGATCCATTCTGTGTATATGGCTTTTCCTTGAAAATTTTAGTTATTAAAATTTTAAATTCTGTGATGGTTTGAATGAGATGTCTGCCACAGTCTTGAGCATTTGAACGCTTGTCCACAAGTAGCAGCACTTTTGGGGAGGGCTTTGGGTGTGTGTGACTTTGTTTTAGGGGATTTGACACTGGAGAAAGCATTGGAGAGTTTGGAGTCACGTCATTTCTAGTATCCCCTCTCTGCCCTGTGCTTATGGTTCAAGACATGAGCTCTCAGCTCTTCCTGCTGCCATGCCTGCCTGCTGCCATGTTTCCCTGTGTGATGGTGATAGATTCTTATACCTCAACAATTGGAACAATAAGCCCAAATAAACTCTCCATCCTTTATAGGATGAAGTTGCCTTGATAATAGTGTTTTATCCCAGCAGAGGAAAAGTAACTAATGCAAATTCCATTTGAGTTCTCTTCAATATTTTTATCTCTTTCTTGAATTCAGTTTCCAAATCCGGGATTGTCTTTGCCATTTCATTCAGTCTTTTGGTTATATTTTCTTGGGCATCACTCAGCCATATGTTTTCTTTAAATTCATTCTTGTAAGTTCCATTGGGCTATTTCTTTGTGTCTTCTTTAAATATCTTGAATTGTCTCATGAAGTTTATTATTGGTCTTTAAAACTTTGTATCTTGGGATTCATCTAGGTCACTCTCATTGGAGAATATCTCTATAGGACTGGTAGATTTGCCAATTTTAAAAATTATGTCATTCGTATATCTCTATTGGTAATTTTTTTTTTTTTTGGTTTTTCGAGACAGGGTTTCTCTGTGTAGCTTTGCACCTTTCCTGGAACTTGCTTTGTAGTCCAGGCTGGCCTCGAACTCACAGAGATTTGCCTGCCTCTGCTTCCCGAGTGCTGGGATTAAAGGCGTGCGCCACCACCGCCCGGCAGTAAAAATTTTTAAAATAGAAGTTTCTTGCATTACTTAGGTCAGATGTAAGATAGGAACAAGAATTGAAATTCAAATCCTCATGCTCTAATTTTGCATCTACCGTTACTTTACATACAGCAGGGAAAAGTGAAAACCACTCCCCTTGATTTGTTAATGATACTTGCCTAAAATAGTCATGATCTGATAAACTTGTGCCTTATGGTTATCAGGGATGCAAGATGATAGGAATATACGATAGGATGGGGTTGTACCAGAAAACTGCAGTTAATTTATCAGTGATGACTCCCTAATGCAGAGAAAAAGAGAAAACTATGTAAGTAAGGCTTAAATGCTTGTGTTAAGAAGAGAAAAGAAATGATGCAGAATAAAGAAATTCTTCTGTCCTTTCGTCTGGCCACAGTTTCTAAGTATCATTTCAAAATAACATTTGCATGAAAGTACATTGCTGTGAATGAGCCACATAGAATCAAATTGCTTTGTAGTTTTTGGACACTAGGGATTTTGCTCATAAACAAATTGTAAAAGGAAGGGCCAAGCTGACTTCTTCAGCTATATAACTGGGATGATGAGCAACTATAGACTGAGACTTGGCAGCACAAAGAATTTCATTTTCCTTTTCATGTTTTCACTTTATTATGCTGTATTTCCAGTTAATTAAATTTATAGTCAAATATCCAATGGTTAGAACAGTGGAAAGAGGATTATAAAGTCATTTTACATATTTTGAAAAAGACTGACAGGCCATCAGTCATAAAGAAAAACAGTCCATGATGCTAATTACCATAGAAATTAACTAAAAATATGTCCTAGGGGCTGGTTTTCCTAAGCACAGATGCACGGATAAGATTGGCGGCTCTAACAAAAGGCGAAGAATTGGAGATCAAGAGTGGTCCAGCACTCTCTAGTGCTCTTTAATGTGTATACATACTTTATAAATATTAACCTGTAGGAAGAGAAGATGATTTATTAAATTGCAGCATCTCAATGTAAAAATCAATATGTTAATTGCTCATTTATCTCTCTAATACGTATTTATTGGAAACTTAAACATTGCGCTAGAGTGAGCTCCTAGTAAAGAGAAGTTGATCAAATACATGTAGACAGTCAATTCAATGAGTATGCGATGAAGAGACAAATGAGAAGATATGCTGTTTTCTCACATTGTGATACATGGCTATGGTTAGGTAAGACTAAAGCACCATGAGAACAATAAATAGCTGCTGGTACGCATTGTAATACACTATGCACACATGCGCACCAGGAAGTGAAAGTTACATGGACATGATTATCTTATATACCTTTGCAGGAGCTCTTTCCATGGGGGTGAGGGTGCAGACAAATGTCTACCTTATCCTTATAGGACACCATTGACAGGTATGGTATGATCCCACCAAAGAAAAACTTAGGAAACCACTGATTTTTTTTTAAGATGGGGAACTTACTTAGAAAGTGTGGGTACATCCTACTTACAGAAGCATGGGTGACTCCAAAGTAGCTACTACTGAAACTGTCACCCCAGCATGGTTGATGAATTCTCGTAGCTACACAGATGGAATCTTTACTTATGTTAACCTTCCACACTATACATAGAGACCATGAGAATATGCTCAGTTACAGCAGAACTATATGTAATTATTTGAGAGGTACAAGAGGGACTGGATGAGACATCAGGTGAAGGTCTAATGACCCTCCCTCTATCCTCTTTCTATGAAGGAGGGCCAATAGCCAACAGGCCTGATTTGGAAGGTTCCTAGTAAGTAGACACAGCTGCTCTGATGAAGATGATGGTGTCACACTCAGAGGATGACTGTACAGTGTATACATATATACTCAAATGAACCTGTTAACATTCTGAGTTACTGTGAGCTTTGTGAGAGACAACTCTAGTGAGCCTACCACTATAATTTGGGGATTATATGGTATAGACATAGAGTCTTGTCTGTGGAGACCACACTAAGTTTTTTTTAAATATAAAAAATTTTAAATGTATTCTTTGAGAATTTCGTACATGAACACAATATATTTGCTTCTCATTTCCCCTCCAATTCTTCTTGGGTCCCTTTCATATTGGCCTCTCTGAAATTCATGTTATGTTCTCTTTTTAAATAATTCATTGAGTCTGATTAGCACTGTTCATGTATGCATGGGTCATCCATGAGAAGATGAATATCCTACTAGAATCACACCTCTAATGAAAGCTAACTCTCCCTCCCCTAGCAGCCATTAATTGTCATTGGCCCCTCAGCTGGGGTGGAGTCTCATGTACCCTCTCCTCATCTATGCTGGAATGCTGGGTATGGATTAATTTTGTTCATTCTTCATTCCGTCACTCTGATTAGCTTTCTTGCTGGTTCCTACCTGGTACATTTTGTTCATTCAGTTTTTCTCACTTCCCCACATCATGCTCCAGAGCGCATATGAACACTAACTCCCCTATTCTTTCCTTGGTCCTAAATCTTCAACCAAAGGAGTAGCAATAATGACTGCCCTATCACAACAGCAGGAGCCTATTTTTGTTCTTTATTTGCTACTGATTAATTACACACATATATATATCTCCCACACACAATTCTGTAGTGTTTACTCAGTCCAAAATGAAGCCATTTAAATTGGCTGTCTAAGCTATTTTCCATTTAATGTTTCTAGGTTTTTGTTTTTAATACTTTACAGCTCTTCACAAAAACTGACTTGGAAGCTGGAAATAACTTCCCCTCCTTACAAATCCTTCATGCTTCCATCAATCCTGCTTTTAACTCCTTTCTTTCTTCAGCTTCTGCCTTCACATCTGTCACTGCCTCCTACTGCTTTTTCTTTTCACCTCCACCAGCTTTGAGACAGGGGCACAGAAGGCAAGGTTTCTAAATGTCATGAACTGTCACCCTGGCAAGTCAGAGAGGAGAATGAGGGACTCATCCATCAGGCAGCAGGAGTCCCTGCTCTTGGGGACCATCACAGGGCCATAAACTAGCTGCTGTTCTCTTGAACGTCTGTACTCCTCACTGTTAGCAAGCACTTGGATGTTAGAGCCACTGAGGACCACTGAGCACATGGAGTCCAACCTTTCCATTTCACAGCATCAGTATTTTGGAAAGAGTCTCAATTTGTGAGATATATACATGAAATCATTAACTTAAAAAATTAGTACTGTGGTCCTATTCTTATAAGGTAGTAGGCTTGCTCAATGACATCTTAGGTCAATTCCAAGGCCTTTTAATTGCTTCTCATAAGTAAAATAGTCCATTGGGATTAATAAACACAAACTTGTTATTTTTGAATTTTAAATTTTACTCAAAATTGTGTGTACAGTCCAGTATCCTATACATCATGACTTTCCATCTGCATAGAATAAGTTAACAGTACCAATGTCTTGATGAGTTGGGAGGTGGCAACCTGTACTTCCTTTCTTCTAATGTCAGCTTCTTGTTGGGGAGGAGAGAGTAGAGACTGGAAAAAAAGGCAGCTATCCATAGTGAATAGCCGTCATCTCTTTATTTCATCATAACTGCTCTTTTGTATATGAGTCCCACATTGTAAGCAAAGGTGAAGGAGCAGTGGGGTTTCCTTTGTAGTCGGTGTCACTGTGAGCTAACACTATTTAATTACTTTCCCATTTACTTGTTATCAAATGTTGTTCTTTAGGCATTCCACTGTAGAGTCTTCATCCACACCTCCATCTTGTTCATCTTCACATCTACAAGAACGATCTACCCATTAGAGAATCTGTGATTTCATTTATCCCTCACTGAAGGAAGCCCACTCCACAGCCTCTCATTATTATAGTCCCCATCAACCAAACTCTGTCTCTCCCGGGGTAAATAGGTCTGAGTCTTCAGCTTTCACCACTTTCAATTGTATATACTTAGTTTATAGGAGCACTATGTAAATGCCACATAAAATGGTGACTGCATAGGCTAACTTCTTGCACCCCTTTGGGGCCCTATCACTCCTTCCCCACTATTTCCTATAAACTCCAGCAGCACTGAATGTTCTGGTAATATAATGCCGTATAATTAGGGCAAAATTTAGATGTGAGATCCCAACTTATTGAAGATGGCGAGGAGGCTTTAATCACTTCAACTTTTATAGGAATCATGTTGAAACAATACATTGAATGCTTTTCTTCCCCATGTTTAAGATCCTGGCCATTTAGACTTAGATCTCTAAGCTTCAAATATTGACTCTGCTAATCATTATGTGACTTTGAATTCTGTTTTTCATGAGAACCAGAGTGCAAGCAGAACTCACTTCATAGGATTCCTGGGTGTAAGTGGTAAAAGCACAATTTCTGACTCAGTCTGTTGCTATGCACAGAGCAGCTGTTTAATAAGTAAAAAACTAAACAAAGCAACAAAAAACTCAACTCTACTTTATTTTTCTGATTCAATGTATTTTTTTCTTGAAATTCATTAGTTCTTTTTTTTATTAGTGAGACAAAGAATGATATAATGTGGAAGGCAACAACAGGTTTTCATAGCATGATAATATGTTGTACTTTGTAGGAAGAGTACCTGAAAACAAACCTTTTTTTTTTTTTTTTTGGTTTTTTTGAGACAGGGTTTCTCTGTGTAGCTTTGCGCCTTTCCTGGAACTCACTTGGTAGCCCAGGCTGGCTTCGAACTCACAGAGATCCGCCTGGCTCTGCCTCCCGAGTGCTGGGATTAAAGGCGTGTGCCACCACCGCCCGGCAAAACAAACCTTCTTATACAGTGGCCTACACTAAGTACAGAGTCCCTGCATAATGTCTACCCACTCCAGGGTTTTCTTCCTGGTCAAGTTTTGCCATGAATCTTTCTTGGAATTGTTAGGCACATTTTTTTTCTCCCTATGGTTTTTTTGTGTATGAGAATGATCATATCCTATATCCACTGTTAATTTTATTTACTAGAAATTTACTTATATTTTCAATCATTTGTTGGAAGCTCCAAATGTTAGTGCTCTGGTGATGAATTTTGTATGATTTAAGTTTTTTTTCTTAAGGAATTATTCATTTTAGTAGGCTTTTTTGTGAGATACAAAGATTCAAAAATTAAACTTATGTGAGTATTATGGCAGAAACAACTATATTTTTCTTGAGAAATATTAATCAAACTGAGGGAAAAACACTTCCTTTATGTGGAAGGGCTCATCTCAAGTGCCTAAAGTTCCACTTTCTCTCTCTGCTTACTAGACCTTGATCATAAGCTAACAAAAGCAGTCTCAACCTCCCCCAAATGAGAACTCACCTCAACCCTGCATCCTCCAACCCCTGCAGCCCACTGGAAGGCTTCGTTGATGTTGTCTGCAAGAGTTGTTTCTTCTTCCTTCCTTCCTGTTCTTTTTAACCCACTTCAGCTTGACTGCAGTGCACCACACTCCGTAGCGATCGCCATCACTAACTCCCAGAGACCCCTACATTACCATACACTGTGTCGTTTATCTCCTCATCTTCCTTCATCTCTCAGCAAGATTCAGAAATGAACCATTTCTCTAGAGTGTGCTCTCCTCCCAGCTCTAGTGATGACACTCTGATCTTATGAGCTGTTCCCTCTACTGTCTTTTCTGGACCTGTCTCTTCTTCCATTCTTGAGATATTTTCCTTCCTTAGGGATCCATCCTGGGTTTTGTTTTGTTTTTTAGACAATCTCTCTCTTTTCTTTAAACAGCTGACTTCATCTATTCGGTCACTTCAGATATACGCCAGTGATTTAAAATCACACATTTCTAGTAAAAAATTATTTTTTAAACTTTCTAAACTATCTATTTATCATTAGCAGCATGTAAAAAAAGATGCCACAGCACAAAATTCTTTAAATTGGAAGAATTTTCCTTAATTCTCCCCCCTAAAACTACTTTCCCAATCTGTAGCCCTTCTCCAGCCCTCACTAATAAATGGTGTGACCATTAACATAGACATTAGACCCAGACAGTTGTGAACTGTGCTTATACTTTCTTCATCTATCATTCTGCCCATAAATTCTCTTACTGCCATTCCCAATGCTTCCTGTGAACCCACCCACTTTCCACTAACCTCTCTCTAGATCCACTTATCATCACATTTTATTTCAATGAAATCATAATTTACAGACTCCTAAAATCCTCTAAGTCTACAACCCTCATGTTTGAAGGTATACTTTTGTGCATTGTGTATCTACTTATCTACTTGGAGACCTATCCATATACACATGTGCACTTGTTTTAGTCAAAGGAATACATATTTATATGTTCACACACATGCCTATCAACATGTGTGCAACTTCCACTGCTTTAAACAGTCAGACAGCTTTTCATGACCTTCAAAGAAAACTCAGCTCTTTGCCATGTCCTTCAGGTACTCACAATCTACCCATCCTCAGTTCCATTTCATTTCCTGCTCTTGCCTCTTTGCTCACCAAACTTAATTCCTAGATCTCTTAATTCCCAGATCTCTTAATTCCCAGATCTCCATAGTCTTCCTTGTTACTGGGACTTTGAATTTCCTAGTGTTTGAAAATTTTCTCATCTCAGCTTTTGGTGTGGTGCATCATATCTCCCCCTTTAATGTCATTCTCCTTGAAAGGTTTCCCCCTTTAAAATATATTACCCTGGGACTTCACACAGGAACATTATTTCCTTTCTCCAAACTTCAGTGAAATGCAAACTATTCCATTTCAGTTGTTTACTTTTTTGTCAGATGTCTAGCAGAGGATTCAGCACCACAAAAGGGAAATTATTATTTTTTATTTCCTTTTTTGTATCATCAGCAAGTAACACTGTAACTGGTACATAAATAGATATGTATACTAGACAAAGAAATAATATATATGATTAATAATATTTCACTGAAACTAAATGTTGTATTGGGTCGAATGGCAGAAACATCAGTGTCAAATCTAAGCCTGTATTTAATTCATTTATTTCCTTAACCATTACAGTTCAAACTCAGGAGATTCCTGTTTAGAAAATACAACATACAAAATGGTATTAATAAGCTTCACAGCCTAGTTTCTTCTCTCAGGGATTTTTTAGACTACGTAATTAACCAACAAGCTATATTCAAATTCTAACTTTAATAAGACAGATCTTTATAATTACATGTAGTTTTCTTCTTTTACACATCGCTATTATGATATTCCTTAACTATATAGTGAATTGGTATAAATCCAATTTAGAAATTAAGAATATAATTTTATTTCAATTTTACTATTTATTGCATATTTCTTCTAATTGTTGGCCCTTGGGTCATATGGATAGAGGATCTTCTTCGTTCATTTTCCTGTAATATGACTTTTTATTAGCTATGATAAATAATATCACTCTGTATTTGGAGCCTCTTAATAGTGGGCTTTGTATTGCCTTATTCTTTCTTTCTTCTCTTTATTGAACAACTTGAAAGCTCTATTGCAGGTTCATCAGAACAATTTAAGTCACCAGATGGGAATTACAATTAAAAATTAAAAAGTAGAATGGTAATCTATTAACTAACCATGTGAGTAAACCATAATAATTATAGTAATATTTTGTCACCCATGAAAATGCACATATGCCATCTTTTAAAAAATTCCAAATTCCTGCTCGTGAGAAACCTTGTTCAAATAATTGCCAGGAAATGTTACTGAATAATCTGACAATGTACATTTTCTAATAGTCAGCATCACAGTGTTCTAGTCACACACCACAGCTCAAGTTTTAGTCTAGGGCCAGATCCATATTTAAGTGTCTTCTGGAACCTCTACTGTCTGTGGGCATTAACAGTCTTGGAGGACCAGAGAAGAGTGTGTTCAGGATCCTGTTTCTCCTTTCTGGTTGCATTTCACTTTCTCAAAACCCAGACCCATGGTTTTCAGTCTCAATAGGCCCTGTTTGCTGTCATCCACTTCATAACACCCTCTTTGCTGCTCTGATATGACATATATAAATTATAAACTGAGTAAGTAGATAGTTACAGTAAGCTTAATGAAAGTCAGGCTTTGTGTCTGCCCACTTACACGGCCTCACAAAGGCTCTGAATAAATCTTATATATCCATAACATTTATAAAATTAAGACATTTGTGTTAGTCAACTGTCTGTTCCTGTTTAAAAAAATGCCTGGGTATGAATAATTGAAAAATATGAAACTTTTATTTTGCTCATAGTTCATGAGGTTTTAGTCAGTTGGTCCTGTTGCCTTTGGGCCTGTGATAAGGCAGTGTCCCAGCAGGCTTGCAGGCCAGGGGAGCTCTAGCTTCATGGGCCCATAGGATGCAAAGAAAGAGGAAAAGCAAGGTCCTGGGACCCTTCAAGTGTATTACTCCAGTGGCCTCTGACTTACCCCTTGGCACTGCTGATTAAATGATCTCCCCTCAGTATCACAGGCTGTGGAGCCAGCCGTACACACAGATCTTTCCAGAATCTTGGCTATGGTCATCCAAAAGCACTCTCTTTTCCCATTCAGACTTCTCTCCATCATAGTTCCTTTCCTGCTGCTGACAGGAGAGTAGCTGAGGCTTGTTCTGGGCTTCAGGTAAGGAGAACATTAGCTGAGGAACTACTTAACTTTGGGTGAGTGTAATAGATGGTTTAAGTAACTTTCCAGTGTAGTAATCTACTCTAGTCCATCCTAGTGTAGATGTGAGTCCCAGGAAAACCCTTCCCCAAGAACTGGCTCTCCTGGCTTCACAGCACAGAGGTGGAAAGCTAACCTTCACACTGCAGAGTGGTGTATCTGCCAATGCTGGGGTACAAATCTGTGAACAGAGAAGGAAAGGCAGGGGTGAAATATCTGGCCTGAGAAGCTAATCTTTAAAAAGATTCATAAGCCTCAGATATGTCTAATTTCATTAGCAGAAGATTTGAGTCGTTTCAGTGCCTAATGAAAATACAAGTTTTTTTCCTCATAAAGAACTTACTCAATAATATGGAATAGAATATTATAAATACATTATAATGTTTTTGGCATTTGTGATGAGAATCAAGCACCCAGAAGCATCAGAATGCCTGCATTTGTGAGCATAAGCCTGCAGCACTACAAACAATAATATCACATGTTGAAATTGCATTTACCCTGTACTCCAGCTGCAATAATGGAAAATAAACACTGATCAATGATGCTAGGGGAATGAATTATTCTTTTAGCTTCCCGACTGAAGTGATATTAGAATATTACTCCCTGATAAAGAGAAGATCAAACAATATGAAATAAAAACTTGTAGAAAAAGAAAAATACTGTAGAAGCATGCGTGCTAACAACACATTAATTATTTTTCTTGATTTCATAACGTTTGTGTGGCCAGGCTTTGCTCTTTGTATTGTATTGAAATTTGTTTTCTTGATCTAAATAAGTACTTATTGAAATAGCTAATATTGTATCCATTATTTTTTATTAAATTTTTAGGAAGAGACCCCCTAAGTGATAAAACTTCAGGGTCATAAAGTTGGATCTATCTTTGTGTGCTGCCTATACACAATTCCTTTTCCAGCCTTGATATAAGGGCTTTTTCTTTGTCTTGTTGTGTCTTGTTTTGTTGTATTTGGTTTTTATCTCTTGGGGGGCTGTTCTTTTGTGAAGGGAATGGGAGGGAAGTGGGTCTGGTTGAGGGGGGTTGTGGGGGAGCTGAGGGAGAGGAAATTGTCGCTGAGTTGTACTGTATGAGAGAAGAATCAATTTTCAATATATATATAAAATTAAGGCATATATGTATACACATACACACACATATATAATAGACTCTTGTTGTATGATATTTTGTTTATTTTCTGACAAAGCTTGCCTGGAGATCAGGGGGCAGAGCTAACCACTAGTTAACCATAGAGACTAGGCCGTGGTAGCACACACCTTTAATTCCAGCATTTGGGAGGAGGAAGCAGGAAGATCAGGAGTTCGAGGCCACTCTGGGCTACATAAGACTGAACAGTCTAAAAGAGAAACAGAGTCAGATGGTGGTGGTGCACAGTTCAATCCCAGCACTCAGGAAGGAGGTGGAGACAGGAATATAAGGCGGGTAGAGACAGAATCTCGGCCCCCCCTTTTGGTCTGAGGATTAGTAGAGTTAAGAAGTGACAGTGGTTGCTCCTCTGCTTCTCTGATATTTCAGCTTTCACCCTTGGTATCTGACTCTGGATTTTTATTGTTAAGACTAATTAGGATCACACTTCAGATGTATATAACTCAGAACTTTAAAACGAGAAAACTTTATAATAAGAAAGTGGGACTATGAAGCATAAGTAATAAATAGAACCTGACATGAGCTGTAGCTGACC
>CABHPH010141864.1:0-40482 GCA_902168325.1 Peromyscus nudipes | reverse complement strand
AGACGATCCCCCACAGAAATGCCCACTGGTCGACATGATCTAGGCAACTCCTCCACTGGGACTCTCCTCTCAGAAGAGTCTAGGCCATGCCGAGCTGACAGTGAGAACCACGACGGCATCGTTCCGGTTTGCCGCTACGTGTGCCAGACGATCTGGCCCAGGAACTTTTGGGGATTCTCTTGTCTTCTTCTCTCATCCCCCCTGTAGGTGGGCTAGACTTATAGCCCAGCATGCATATTGAGTCCTTATGCTTACACAGAACACACTGAGGCCTTGCCCCAGCCCCCAGTTAAAAGTTTCCATGCACAATGAAAAGCAGGACACCATTATCCTCGACTACCTGGGTACACCTGGAAGCCACAGAGTCGTGGGCTCCAGCGTCATTTAAAGGCCAGCGATCAGACTTGATTGTGCATTGTCCTCCCGCCTGGGGCAGCAAATGAAAGAGCTGTGTTTGTGCTGCTGATTCAGAAGCACAAACAGCCTATGGATAATAGCAGGACTCTGAGGTAGCTGGAGGGGTCCAAATCTTTCCCATCAGGCTGGCAGTACCCCAGCCGAGCAGCCAATTCAGGATGAAATAGGACTGCTGTGTTCGGTTGCTCCCTCTCAGGGGCCCAGCTGTGCTGTTCATGAAGAGGAAGCATCCAAAACTATGTCTGGCCTCTCATGGCTTGTGGCCCTGGTGGTGAAGAGGAAGTAAATTTAGCTTAGCTACTCATCTCCAAAGTGTGCTGTCGCTTGCTTATTGGGTACAGGCTTAGTGTGTGAGGGTGGAGTTTACTGATGTTGAGTTCTGAATTTAACCCACCTAACCCAGTCCACAGCTCCAGCCAAGTCTGCCATGGCTTTATACCAGGGTGAGAAAAGACTCCAGGAGGTAGGACAGGGAAGTGCTCATTTTGCAAACACTAGTACCCGAGTTCCATCCCCAGCATCCATGTGAACAGCTAGTGTGGCTCTCATATGTAATTCCAGTACCCAGAGATGGGAAACAGAGAGAGGTGGATCCCTGGGGCTCATTATCCAGTCAGCCTAGTCCAATTAGCCAGCTCCAGGCCAACAAGAGACCCTGTCTCAAAAAAGCATGGTAGCGCATGCCTTTAATCTCAGCACTTGTGAAGCAGAGGCAGGTGGATATCTAAGAGTTTGAGGCCAGTCTGGTTTATATAATGAGACATTGTCTCAAAAAGCAAAGAAAGAACAAAATCAAAACCAAGATTGACAGCGCCCAAGGAACAAACAGCACCAGAGACTCCACACAGACACACAGACATGTGCTCCCCACCCCCCCACACACAGACGGGGGAGGGGGGGTGTTGGGAATGTAATTAGTTACTCCCACCTGCAGAGGGCGCCCTCTGGGCCTCTCCTGCCCTCTCCTCTACCCTTACACTTCATGGCCCCTTGGCTGAAGCTCTCTTCTTCAAGGCAAGCCCCAGCTCAAGGTTCTGCCTCCCCTGCTTTCTTATGCCTTACCTCATTTTCTCTCCCCCACCCTCAAAAGCCTAAAAGTATCAGTCGAACTGTGATAACTGCTGCAAAACTGAGTGAACACATGCAGCAGCACCAGATACAGACTTCACATGACTTTATTGTATAGCACATGATTTATCCCTCAGGGATGCTGTAAAAAAAAAAAAAAAGGTTTTAAAAATGGAGGCTACTAAAGGGAGAATTTGTATAGATTTAAACTGTGAACTCTGGAGAAGAGGGCAGGTCAAAAACTAACAGGCTTTGTATCTGACTTTATAAGTGGCAAAAGAGCTGTTTGAGGGGGAGTCTACCCCAGGGTCAGGGTCCACAGCTTGCATATTGCATGGTCTGATCCCCATCCAGGTTCCCCCAACCCCATGATTAACGTTCGTATTGATATTCCCCTCACCCACAACCTCCCATCATCCTCGCCTCCACTCATCATGTGATGCTACCAGCCCACCACGTGACATTCTAAAGCCCCATGTGGGCCTTTCACCTTTCTGGCTATCCCCGGGAACTTGCAGACAGTTGCCACTTGATAAATGTTTGTCAAGCGGCCTGTCTGCTCGAACTGTTTTCCTCTATCAATGACACCAGTTTGTTCCATAATAATCGGCTCTGGCACACTCGGGGATGATTTATCCTGCCTCCTACAGGGGTATTCAAAGGACACCACTAAATTAAAGATGCTCAGAGGGAACACTCTGCAGAGCACGCTTTCTGGATGGCTTGGAAACAAGAAGCCAAAGAGCAGGGAAGTCATGAGATGGTTTTATGAGAGGAAGAAGTGATTTAAAACCAAAGGTCACAGCTCTTTGTAATTCATTTTCCAGAAAGCTGCCTGCGCCTGGCGGCTCACTCCTGGGCTACTGAGGGTCTTGTTCCTGGGAAACGCTCTGGCCTGCAGTGGGAAACAGCTCCCAAGTCTCCCAGCATGCCCCAGAATACTGCTTTTCTTCTGCCCAGCTTTCTCTTAAACAATTCCCGCAGCATCCAGAGCGAGGGCCTTGACAGCCCATTCATCTCATTAGTATGCAGATCTGCTTTCATCTCTAACAAATGGTAAAAATTGTATGTTTCTCAATGAGTTCTTTTAAAATAAATTTCTTTATGTTTTGAACATTGACTATATATCAGTACACTTGGGATCATGTTAAAATTTATCAGGTTAAAAAAAAAGGGTGGGGGGTCATGAGGGGAAGAAGCTTAAGAACCCATGTGTTAAGACATGTTGCCCTAGAGGTCAGTTTATGCTGGGTGTTGTCTTAGCACAAACTGTGAACTTGACACAGTCTAGACTCACCTGGATAAAACAGTCTCAGCTGAGTGATTATCTTTATCGGGCTGGTCTGTAAACATGTCTGCGAAGGAGGAAGTCGCAAATGGCAAAGCCTGGGCCGAGGAGAGGTGAGGAGGGGGAGGGCAGAGGGAAGGGGAGAAAGAGAAAGGACATCCCTTCATGTCAGGGTCTGAAAATCACTTGCACTTTTAATCCATGCTGTGGGAAGACCTAAGGGACCATGTGGGAGGTCTCTACTCTTCTCCCTACGAGATGGCTCAGTGGGTAAACCGCTGGCTGTACAAGCCAGATGAGCTGAGTTCTAGCCTCACAACCCACGCAAGGATGCATGTGATGGAACAGGTCTGAAATAGCAATACTCCTATAGAAAATGGGAGGCAAAGATTGAACAACCACCTGGAAGCTCACAGTCAAAACAGCTGGGAGCGTGCAGGGCAGCATAAACAATAGAGACCCTGTCTTACCAGGTGGAAAGAGAGATGGAGGGCAATTTTCGGGAGTCAGATTCCTGGAACTTGAGCTACAGATGGTAGTGATCTGCCCCATGGGTGCTGGGAACCAAACCCAGGTCCTCTATGAGAGCAGCAAGAGCTCTTAGCTGATGAGCCATCTCTCCAGTCCCTCTTTTAATATTTTATTGGCATACATTCATTGTAGATAGTGGTGGGCTTCCAATGGCATTTTCACATACTTGGACGACATTCACCCTCTCTTTACCCTTCTTCCTCTCCCTGCCATTATTCCCATTCTCTCCCAGGGTAAGCCCTTGTCTATTTTCCTTTATTTTTAATTATATTTAGATTGTATGAAGGTTTTTGCTCTTGAGTACAGTCCCCAAAGCGTGAGAAGAGAGCATCAGGTCTCCCACTGTTAGAATTACAGGGGGTTGGGAGCCACCTGATGTGGGTGCTGGGAACAAGACTTGGGTCCTCTGTAAGACTAGGGAGTGCTCTTAACTTCTGAGCCACCCCATCAGCCCTTAGTTGGCGTCCCATATATGTGTATAATTTTATGCATGTATATAACCTCTAGGAACCACAAATGAAATAAACATTTATTTTTCTGCATCTGGCTTATTTTAATTAATATGCTGTTCTTCATTGAACTCCTTTACCTGCAAATGATATAAACTCATTCTACTTTAGAGCAGAAGACAATCCCACTGTGTTTGGACCACGTTTTCTTCATGCATTCCTCCACTGATGGACACCTAGGCTCGGATGATTATTCTGCTATTGGGAACGGTGCTGCAAGAGACATGGATACACAAGTATCTCTGTGTGATGTGGACTCAGAGTCCTTTGAGAAGGTACCCAGGAGTCAGACAACTGGGCCATATGACAGGTCTATTCTCACTGCCTTAAGGATCTTCATCATGGGAGGGACCCCAGCGGCATCTAGGGAAGGCTCAAGACTTTAGCTCTAGATTCCTAAGAATCTATTATAAAGTAGGGCAGGATCTTGTCAGGACCTAAACAACAGAAGGGAACATCCACCAACTGTGACAGGAAGCTAGAACCTGATGGATGAGAACATAATCCCCCAACTGTTGTCAATATTTTGAGGAATTTAATTGGAGTGTTGCATGCATATGACCCTCTCTGATGGACACATACATACACCTCCAAACTATAACCTGGTGACTTGGCCTTTGCCTCACTAATGGTCCTCCAGACCTGTCCTTTCAATGGACAGCCTTGGAACAAGTACTCAAAAGTGCAAGGTCACAAGGCAAAAGGATCCTGGGTCCCTGTGTCACTTAGGAAGACTGATCAGGGCCATTTGTTTGGATTTTACAAGAGTGTGGAGGAGGCTTTTGCAATGAGCAGGGGAGAAGTATCTGCCAGTGTGGCTGGCACTACCTTTGCGCACCCAGGGGTGATAAAAAGGTGGTTAGTAAAGTCTTTCCTGAGTCATGACTGGCCTCGTCACCAGGCAACGTTGGAGAACACCTGGAGATTGAATTCTTGATCTTCCGAATGGATCCAACGAAAGCTTTAGATGGTGAATCACCGAAGAATTGGGGTTTGGATACAGGCTGCTTTTTATTTCCTCAAACTGTTTCTAATCTATAATCGCCCCTTTACAAATTGTCTTTGATGGCCACATAGACCTTGCATCCCACAGAGGAGCACTGAACCACGAAACCCTGCAGCCACGCTTGGAGACACACAACCTCCCTGCCACCTTCACTCTGCTGATCCTAAGAGGTCAATGACGTGGCAAACTCTTGGGTTTTTCTAATTTTCTCATTACTGTGACAAAACACCTAGCAAAACCCAATTTAAAGAAAGAAGGTTTTATTTCGATTTATGGTTTGGGGTGCAATCACCACCAAAAGATATTAAATTGAAAATCAAAAAATAATTTAGTTTATAAGTTTCAAATAACTTTGATTATTGTGTACTGTTACAAATTTCCTACTTTATTCTTAATTATTGTTTCTTTTTTTGTGGGGGGGGGGTTCTCATTGTGTAGCCCAAAGTGGCCTTAAATGTGCCATCCTCCAGCCTCAGCTTTCACAGCACTGGAATTACAGGCATTCAACTCTTGAATTAGTTAATGTTTCTTGTTATTACCTAAGTAATGAAGACAACTTTATCATATGTCTCTCTCTCTCTCTCTCTCTCTCTCTCTGTGTGTGTGTGTGTGTGTGTGTGTGTGTGTGTGTGTGTGTGTGTGTGTGCGTGTGTAGACAGAGAGAGAAAAAAAACAGGTTCAACCCTACCCATCATTTCAGGTATCAATGGAATAATATACCTTCCTCAATAATGGAAAATCACTCTAACAACAGTCTTTAATTCTCACTAAGCACTTACTGTGTTGTAGACAACATGATTAATACCTCAAGTATTTCATCACTGATTGTCAGAGAAGGATTTGTGATGATAAATTTTCCTTACCCCCATTTTACAGATGACAAAATAGAGGCCCCCCCCAGGATGAAACAACCAGTCTCAGGCTCTACAATGCTACTTCCTCAAACCTCTTTGGGACTATCTTTGGTGATGCTAACATAAAATCAGACTGTCACAGGACCACATACAAATGAAGATGTCATGTTTACTACTGTGTCATAACTGGAAAGTTGGGGCTACCAAGAAGAACAGCAGACAATCCTGAGACTTCCAGGTTCCCTGTCTAAGGGTCTCTTTCCATGCCAAAGCTAAAATCTCACAGGGAAATCTGCCATGGATATAGAACTTTCTAGAAGGAGCCAAACCTCTAGTTAGCAGAGGTGTGAATTCTAACAATCTATTGAAGGACATAAAGCCTGCCACATGGACGGACGTTGAGTCAGATCCAACTTCGAAGTCACCTCTCCCCAGAATAAGCTGTGGTCTTTAATCTTTCTAATGCACGTGTGTTTTTCCTCTGCAAACAACAACAGTAGGTTATTGGTGAAATTATTAAGGCCACTCCACGTAGTTAAAAGGGAGGTTTATTTTGTGGGGTAACTTACAAGTGAAGGGATAGGTAACAGCGTCTGGGAAAGGCGTGGCGCAGTCCGGCGGTATTCTCTGGAGAACTCTGCTTGGTCTACCTCCAGCGTCCAGGGTCCAGGAACCAAGAAAGATGGCGCATCCGGATCTCGGGTCTTCAGGGTCCTCTCTCGGCCCCGCCTTGTAGGCGTGACAGTTACTGAAGCCTCAATGGGGATTGGAACTTCCAGATCAAAGCTGGAATGGCTACCCACTACAGTAGGTGGGAGCAATCATACCTCATAAGCATTCTACAATGGCAAGCTGGAACCACACCTAGGAAAACTCGTAAGTCACTCCCATCACACCCTGCCTGGCTTCGCATGGTGCACCGAGCACACTAGAGCTTATTTGCACTGTTGCTGGATGCAAGACAACTTTGCAATTCACCCTGGAAATTTTATTTAACTCAAAGCTGAATAAAGCTCAAGTTGTTTGGATTATTTTATTGGTTAAATTTGTTCTTTGACCAACTTTATCCCATACGTAATACATTCTGTTTCCTCTCATGCACCCTCTGTAATCTCCCTCATGCCCCCTTTTTATTTCCTGTTCCTTCCCCAGCTCCCTTTCCCACATCCATGCATTTAGTCTGGTTTGGTTTTGTGATCCTAGGATTTTAACCAGGACATGTGTGGTCACAGATTTAGAAACCTCAATTGGACCCTGGTGGGTTCACAACTAAAGGCAAAGACTGACCTTCCCTCAGAACTCACCAGTTTGATTTTGGGGGTGGTGGTGGTTTTATTTTGCTTTCTATGAGGGTTCTAGAAATGTACTGTCCATAATGTGAAACCACCAGTCATGGGAAACTACTTAAATATAAATGAATTAACCTTGGGGAGAGGTTGATGGCAGGGATGTGGGGCGAGAGTGGTCAGTCTGTACCCTGGTTCCCTTCAACAACCCAGAACTATCTGCAAAGCAAATCTTGACTGAGAACCTGCCTGAATCAGATTCGCCTGTGGGCAGGTCTGTGAGGGTCTGTGCTGATTGATAATTCATGTAGGAGGGTCAGTCCCACTGTGGGCAGCACCATCCCTAGGCAGACGGTTCTGACTCTTATAAGAAATCTGAGTATAGGCTAGCATGTAAGCTGGCTATCAAGCTGCATTCTCTGTGGTTCCTGCTGTGAAGTGAGTTCCTTGGTCAGAGGTAATGCTGTATAGAATACCAAGCAGGCCTGCCTTCAAGTTCCTGCCTTAAGTAAATGCTTTGACATACCTCAATGATAGACTATGATATGGAATTGTAACCTGAATAACACCCTTTCTTCTCCTAAGGTGACTTTGGCCAGAGGGTCTTACCACAGTGGCAGACATCAAACTAGAAAAATATGCATTGTGTACATGTGCAAAATTGTCTCAAAGCAAATTTAATTAACTAAAAAGGTGAAGAAGTCGGTTCTTCAGGCAGGCAAGCAGTCACATGAAGCTGGTGGCTGCATCCCTGGATAGTATAAACAGAGTGCTTCCATTCTAGTGGAAGACGCTGTGGACAATACAGTCAATGTGATGGGAGTTCAGTGGACCTTGCATGGTGCTTTCTCCTCATAGGGCTGTGTGTGCACAGCTGCCTGGAGCAGGTTGGTGAATCCATGAGGTCCTTCTGCACCCAGCATGGTCCTGACACTCCCTGGAGAGATGTGAATTATCAGAATGCCTTCCTTCCTGTGAGGCTGATTTTTAAGTAGTGATATCAGGCTCTCCCGAGAAAGGAACTTTGGAAACTGAGGCTAGCATTCCTCAAGCACTTGAGTCGTTTCTTGGATCCGAATGTGATTTAAAGACGTCATTCATGAGAAGACCATCATAGCAATAGGGTGTGCCTATTTGCTGTGAAAAATATAATTCCAGGAAAATATAAACTATGCGAGACTGTCTGCCTTAAAATGAATGGCCCGAGAGCAAACAGGAGGATGAATTCTTTACATCTGTTCATCTTTTTCCTTTTCCCCCAACATGACCATATTTTTGTATAAAATATGTTATGTGGGTATGAAATATGTCATGTTCAGACTTTTTTTTAAATTCAGAGGATAACACCTCAATAATGTCTCTATCTAAAAGTATTCTATTTCCAAGAAACGTTCAGAGGAGTTCGCAAACATATTTTTGTAAAACAGATAAACAGTGTTAACGCCAGATACATCATGTGCCAGGAAAGCGCTTCTATTATAAATTTGTTTTGTTTGGGAGGAAAAGAAACTAACAAGGGAGAAAATCAGTTGGCTGCAATGGAGTTAAAGAAAGGCAAGTTCTTCTTTCTCGGCATTTTACAGTTTGTGGTGCAATCTTGGTTTTCCCACTTGTAAAGATCGTGGGAACTAAACTAGATAAACTATTTCCTTGTTAAATGAAGACAGCTCATTACTAGATTCATAATATGTAGGTATATAAAATATTCTGAAGTCTTTGACTTTGCTTCAGCTTAGTCACAGATTGTCCAAGCTGCCCCTCTGTCCTGTAACTGGGTGGTCCTTTGTATCTGCATCTGATAAGTGATGTACTGACTCCCATTCTAGAATGTAGACAGAGGAGTGCGGTAGGGGGTCATCAAGGTGGAGCCACCCAGTGGCACTGAGCTGACAATGCAGGACCCTTCTTGGGATGGGAGCAGGCTAGTAGACCAGAATGGGTTTCCTTTTAAGATGATCTAGAACTTTAGCGAGAGTTCAGGCTTGCGTTCTCTACTTCCTTTTTGCTTAGTATCAGGACCCCTGTTCTAGCTGAATTTCTGTGGCTGTGACAAATACCCTGTCCAAAATGGAAAAGGGGAGGAAAGGGTTTGTTTGGCTTACAGTCCATCATTTTTGGAAAGTCAAGGTCGGAAGTCACATCATATTCATAGACAAGAGCAAAGAGAGAACACACCCTCACTTGCTTGTGTTCAGCTAGTTTTCTTCATTCTTACAGAGTTCAGGCCCCCACCTAGGGAGTAGTGCCACCCACAGTGGGCTGGGTCTTCCTCTTTGAATTAACAATTAAGAAAATCCCCACAGACATGCCACAGATCAACCTGATCTAGACAGTTCCACAGTAAGACTCTTCTAGGTGATTCTAGGCTGTGCCAATTTGACAGTTAAAACTAACCAGCACAACCAGGTTTGCTAGATTCTTTAGGATTCCTGAAATTATCGGTAAGGATTCATCATCCTCTCTCAGAATCTAGGAGGTAATGTATCTGGTCCTCAAAAGTAAGCGAATGCTCTTTTACAACGTTCCTTTCTATTTTACACAACAGTTGCCTCATGACATCTTGTCAGAAAAAGTCATCTTTGTGGCTAGTGTCCAGAACTCTCTTCTGAGGGTCCTCTTCCCAGCGACAATGAGACTAGCCTTCTGTCCCCTCTGATCCAATGGATGAGTGGACTTGCTATGCCATCCATGTTGCTCAGTAGCCTGGGATAGAAACCCAACTTCCTCTTTGCCCAATGTCTAACTCTGTGACACTGGATATGTTACTGATGCTTGATAACCCTGAGTTTCTTCATCTAAGAGAAAAGGACAGTGACATTTGCCCTAGGATCATTGTCAGTGTACAGTGAGAGAGTATTATACTGAGATGTTTTTTGAATTTCACACCAACATCATTGATAGTTGGCTTGTTAGAAATTCACTTAAAAGAATTTTAATTATGTGTATATGGGGGGGGTATGTGAATGTGTGAGTACAGGTACCCATAGAGTCCGGAAGACGGCATCAGATCCCCTAGAGCTGGAGCTACAGGCAACTGTGAGCTACCCACCATGGATGCAGAGAGTTGAACTTGGGTCCTCTGTGAAAAGATACTCTTAAATGCTGAGCCATCTCTCCAGCGCTTAGAAATCTCTTCTTATAGTGGTTCATCTCTACAATGACTAAAATTTTCCCCTCCATAGAAATACAGTCATATGCATTGTAGCATTTGGACAGTCGCAGACCACAAGGATTCCTACGAGGTTACAGTAAGATCTGGATCTGAAAAATCTTGTTGACTAGTGACATCATGATACAACACACTGTGTGTGTGTGTGTGTGTGTGTGTGTGTGTAAAGGGGAAGAGTATTAGGAAACATAACATAGGACAGATGCCCTTTACCCAGAGAAAGCAGGACAAACTCTTTTTGCAAGAATCCCACGGAAGAAACAAAGGGTACCCTGGCATTTTGAGTTCTTAGTTTGGGTGCCTGGCCAAGGTCCAGTGGCTCTTTTCTTTTGTGTCTCATTAGACACTCGATAATACCCCTCTACCAACGTTGTCCCCTCAAGCCCAATACCTGAGATTTACCTTGTATGCAAATGAGTTTAACTAATCCAGAGTTTTCCCTCTGGAGTTTCACGGTCCTGTTTCTCATGTTATCTAAAATATCAGCTCAAGGAAGGGCAATGGTAATTTGAGCAGGATTTCCTGTCAAATTTGGCCTGGTAGTTGGAAAAAGATTAGAAATTTGGGAGAAGATCCAAATGTTTGCTTTTTTTTTCCATAGGAAAAGAGAGGTCAAGAGAAGGGAGTGAGAGGGAACCAAGGAAGGGGAGAGGGGGAGAGGGGAGAGGAGAAAAGGGGAGAGGGGGAGAGGAGTGAGGGAGAGAAGGGAAGAGGAGGAGAAGGGGAGAGGGGAGAAGGGAGAGGGGGAGAGGGGAGAGGGTGAGAGGGGAGAGGGGGAGAGGGGAGAGGGTGAGAGGGGAGAGTGGAGAGGGGGAGAGGGTGAGAGGGGAGAGGGGAGAGGGGAGGGGAGAGAGGGGGAGAGGGGGAGAGGGAGAGGGGGAGAGGGGGAGAGGGGAGAGGGGGAGAAGGAGAGAGGGAGAGAAGGGGAGAAGGGGAGAGAAGAAGGCACAGGGGAAGAGAATTCACAGAAAGAAAATGACAATGTAACGAAGTTCATCCACATCAAAGGGAACAAGAGAAGAGCATGTCCATCACAGTGGCCAGCATCCAGAAGGACCAACTGAGGTCTCTCTCAAGTGGCTCGCTGATGACAGGGCTTGCAAAGCTCAGCGTTACTCAGACTCAAAATAGCCAGCACAGACGTTCTTCAGGCATTGGCACTGGGCTCACAGCTCGCGCCAGGAACAAGCCTGCTGTAGTTCGATGTTTTGCAAAGCTTAGGAAAGGAAGCATATTCCAAAGAGCATGCTGGAACCAAGCCGTTGTTCCAGGCAGCCATGTTTGGGTTTTGCAAAATTATAAGGTCATGGGTGCCCTGTCGCCTAGAAGGTGGTTTACTTGGACTGTGACTGTGGTTCAGCTCTCTTGGCAATGCGGAGAAGTCCTTTACCATTTGACAGGCATAATTTCGCCTGTTCTAAAGAGGTCTGAAACCCTACCTTGGGGAGGCATTCACGTACTCAGTCTCCCTTGGGCCCTCTCCACCATCCTGCAAGGACCCTGTAGAGTTCTCTCTAGGTGTCTGTGATTACTTCCCTGTCATACCGTGACGTGTATGCATTCTAACTTCACCAGTTCACATAATGGTGATGATGAAAATGACTACCACAACAAAAAGCTTTGGATAAGCCAAACAGTCATGGGGCTGGAAAACCAGCTCAGTGGTTAGCAGTATGTACTGCTCTTTCAGAAGACCTGGGTTTGGCTCCTAGCACCCACATGACAGCTCTCAACCACATATAACGCCAGTTCCAGATCCAACACCCTCTTCTGGCCTCCACAGGCATTGCACACAATGGGGCACAGATGCACATCTGGGCAAAATACCCATACACATACAATAAATATAAATAAATCTTTTGAAAATATTTTTAAATTTATTCTTGAATGCCTAGACATCATATTTGTAGATTCAAAGACTCAATGTCAAATTTTCTTCCATATTTCACAAATAATATTTTAGTTTTGGGGATGAGACTATAATAGTCTACTGACGATATTTCCCCCAGGACAGTGGAGTTTGTATTAACTTATCTGGAAGAGTCCACATTTGTTTGAGCATAATTAAGATCTAATGTTCCCCAAACAAGGTTTGTACGGAACCATTCCCTGGCTCCAGCCACAGATCCAAAATGGAAAACAACCCTCTGTTGGGAAAGGTGGCTACAAGCTCAAAGTGGTACTTGGGCATTGCTGGGCTTTTCGACGGTCGGGCATCTGCAAGTGAGACAGAATGCAGAGACCGGACCAGATGTTTGATTGCCGATTCTAATAAAGCTGGAAGCTCTGGCCTCTTGCCTCTCAGTTTTCTGTGGCATGACTGTGATGAGCTGGACTGTGAATCTCCCATTTACAATCTTATCACTGAGGATGGAACTGGTACCCATTAACAAGCTCTCTGGAGCCAGAACTTCTGAGATGTGACACTTTTTAGGCCAAAATCTGTCAAAAAAAAATCCAGAACAAGCTAACTGATTTCTCTCCTCAGGAGAGAAAACATTTCCATCTTCCCGGACAAGGACTTCTGGCACTTTGAATGAGTGATGTTAAAGCAAGAGAAGGATGGATTATGTACTTCCTGAGGAGACCGGTTTCAAAAGAAAAATCCCAAACAGGAATTGCAAGCTGCTTTGTTCCTTATTCATGGCCGTCACCTACCTCCTCTTTGAGAAAGCGGATGGAAATACGTCATTCTCATTGGTATCTCCTCCCTCATCAATCAAAATGAGCTGTTGTGTCCTGACACATTTAAACACAGAAAGACGTGCATTTGAGCAGCGAGTGTTTTTTAAAACCTGTTCTTAACTTTCCAGAGTGCTTAAAATCTTCCTGGCATCATCTTTCTCTCCATCCTCTTCTCTGAACATCTGTATAGACAGAAATCAGCAGGGTCAGGTTGTAACTGGTTACTGTCTTGTCCGTGAGGGGTGTTGGTTAAGACATTGTTGGGATAACTTTGGCCAGGATCAGGACTATGATTAGCCAGCAAATAGTTCTAGCTGGGAAGCTCTGCTTTGGGTTCTCCCAGAAAGCCACACTCTAAACTCTTTGGAAGGGGAGTTTTGATGCCCCTCAATTATTATTTTCCTTCTTCGCAGTAACTTATCTAGGCAGAAAGCAAAGGAAAACTCAAGCAATTTAGATTGACTTCACTCGCCATCATTGTGGTTTTAGGGAAGCCCAGAAATGCCTGGTAACAGAGAAACCATAGCATAGCAGCTTCCTACCGCAAGCCTTGTTTGGGGACGTGTAGGGACTTGGGGAAGCCTGGAGTGAATGTGTAAAGAGCAGGTGAAGTCTGGAGTGACTGTGTATCGTTTGACATCTGCACAGCCTTGTCAAGAGTCCCAACGCCTCAGGCCCAAGGCAGTGGCAGAGCCTCTTCTGCCAGAGGTGAAGTTCAGAGGGATGACAAACCCTCCTCTGGTCAAAGTGTCCATGTTGTCGGTCTGTGCAACAAGGAGCAACTAGAGCTCCCTCTGCTGAATGTTTACAGCCCGAGACAGCTCCCCTCAGACACCTCCTACGGAGACTGGACAACTCCTCCCCCTGCCCTGTACATAATGAATGTTCTGGGTATTCAGTGGTTGTGTGGAGGTTGGGGCAACTCCATTAGAGTGCACACAGCCCACGTGACCCCACTTTTCTGTATGTCTGTCTGTTTCCATCCTTTCTTCATTACCTTGCTGCCTTGAGTCAGGGTATCAGACCCAAGTCACCTGCCTCATGCTAGGGACTGATAGGTCTGAATTATACCCAGACAATTGTGGAAGCTCTCAAATAAGTTAGTGTGAACCTCATTGTCCAGGGCATACATTCAGGGTCTGTCTTATTTGAAAATTCTTACTGGACTTTCAAAAGACATTGTGAAGTTTGAGCGATTAGTACGGAGCATACAGAATAACCTCTTTCAAGGGATGGGGAGCTAATGGCAAGAGATAAGAGGAGATTGTAGAGACAACAAATGGGCCTGGAGAGACGGCTTACAGCAGGAAGAGAGTTTGCTAGGCGAGCAGGAGGACCTCAGTTCAAATCCTCAGCACCCAAATAAAAAATTTGGTGTGGCCGTGTGTGTCTGTAACTCCAGCACTGTGGGGGTGGTGCAGGGAGACAGGAGACTCTCTGGGGCTTGCTGGCCACCAGCCTAGCTCTGGGTTCAGGTAGACATCCTGTGGAATATAATAAAGCAGATACCTGTTTTCCTCTGGCTTCCATGTGCATGTGCCAGAGCAGAATGAAAACATGCAATGCACACATAGAAAATGGGTGAATGGATGAGTGGATGAATTAGCAGACATATCCTCTGAGCCAATAAAAATTAAGGAAGAAGACAGAGTATGGCAAGCATGGCCTAGACAGTTAATTGCTTGAAGCCGTGCTACAAAAAATTTCTTCCCTCAGGGAGATGTAAACAATGTTTACTCTCTCCTCACAAGGTCCCAACAACAAATCAAAACATAATACTATCAAAATTTAGGCTTGGAGCCAATGAGTTCATTGGGCTGTCATAATGAGCATGGGTTGAGGGGTTACTGGCAGGGGCATAGGTGGTCCCAAGGCAGCCACACTGGAAAGTCTTCACCCAGCATGGAGTCGTTCCTCTAGTGTTTTCCACCTACATACTCTAGCACCTCCCCTGGGCCCCAAAACCACATGCAATTGGAATACATTGCAGCAAATGACTAGGGGGAGTAGAATGAATCTCAGGAAAGGGTTCAGTGGCCCTCCCTACCACGTCCTCTGAGGAAATGTCAACAGTCCACAGATCCACTCCTGATGGAGCCGTTCTCAGGCAGCCACAGCTAATCTGATGAAGATGGTGGCTGTTTTCCTGGGAGGATAGTATTGTACAAGATGTTGTGACCACACTACTACCTAGCTGAGCAGAACCCTGCACCACAGTCCTCAGCAATGTCGGTGAGTGAATGAACAGATGGATGTGTGGCTGAACTAACATGTACCTAAACACATACCTCTAGGCACAAACAACAGATGTTATGCCTAAAAATAATATCTCTCTCTATATATATATATATATATATATACATATATATACATATATGTATGTATATATTTTAAAAATCCAATGGAAGTGAAAGTTAGTTCTTCAGTAGAAAATCAGAGCTTGTCAAGTACATGTGTGGCTGGGAGCAGGCACCCCAGAGACTAGGTGTCACTACCTGCTAGAGATCTCTCACCCTGCCACCTACAGAGACAGATTTGGACGTTGTTCATGATCATCTAGCTTGATGGTGTGGAGAGAAGGCATAGTCCAAAAAGTAGATTCAATAATCTACCTTTTATCTATATCATATCTATGTCCTCTCTTTACTTTCAGAGTAGATGCAATAATCTGCCTTCTATTCTATCATTTCTATGTATCTTTTTTTTTGAACAATTCTCTTTAGTAAACAACCACAGGAAAGCGGTCACTGTCAGTTAGTTCCACTAATTTCTCTCTCAATATCTACGCTGATGGTACAACGTGACTAGCGTTGGTCCGAAGCCCAAACACGCCGTCACCAGATAAGAAGCAGACATGACGCTGTCCATATGAGAACGAAGGTGGCTCTTGCCAAGGAAGCACCACAGGAAGCCTTCTGACTGTCTTCCACAGAGCCAGGTGCAGGGAGAGACGCAAAGAACTGGAACTTAATCAAGTTTGTGAAACATTCAGGCAGCAGCTAGAAGACTCAGACTTGAAGTCAGAACCAGGATGAAGCAGCTGCTCGCTGAACTTGTCAAGATGGGAGAAGGATTTAGACTGGGGAACGAAATGGGTTCGGACTGGGCACACCAGGTTCACGGCGGCAGACGGACATCCGGGAAGGTGCGACAACCTGTGCGTTGGGACTATGCCCCTGAGACTCCCGCAGGGCAAGGGTCAGACACTTTGATGTTGATTGCTTATGACGGCAGGTAAAGGGAGGAGAAAGGAGAGAGGAAGGGGTAGAAGGCAAGAACAAAGACGTGCAACACACATCCAAGGGGCGTAAAAGGGACAGATGGAAGGGCTGGGGGACGGCAGGACAGCCTGATGGCTCAGACAAGGAGGAAATTTCTAGAAGGCAGCACTTAACAACAGTGACTTTTACATAGTTGATGGTTGGTAAAGGTCACTGTGAGATGATCAACAACCTTCAAACAACTGATTTCAGTTGTGCTGAGTGATGCAAACTAGAATGTGAGAACTAACAGTGAGTAGATTGGGGTGGGGACTGGTGTTGGGAGGAGGGCGGGGGGGGGGGGGAATATGGCTCCATGAGTAAATGGCCTGCTGCACACACATAAGGATCTGAGTGTAATCTCCAGCATCCATGACCAGCCATGGTGCCACATTTCTGTAACCCTAGGACTGGTGGAAAAGAGACAGGCAGATTCTGGAGGCTTACTGGCCAGCCAGTCTAGCCAAAACCAGAAGCGGTAAATCCAGTGAGAGACCCTGTCTAAAAAAATGAAGTAGAGCAATAAAGGGAGGCACCCAACAGTGACCTCTGGTTTCCATACACATACGACAGAATTCATAAAAACAAAGTTGCAACTTGCCATTTATCTCATAAACCCTCGGCATGCCCATCCTAATAAAAAGTAAACACTAGCCTCACTTGTCTTGAAGTACTCTAAGCTCTTCTTTAGGGTTTAATAACCTGCTACGCAGCCCCTAGCTCTCCAGTATTGCCATCTTTACGTATCTCTAGTAATCTAGATGTTTTCCCTCTGTCCCTCCACAATGTTTTTATGTAAGTTCTTTGCTGAGGAAAACAAGTTGTCATATGAAGTGGCTCATTATGGATTCTACTCTAACGATACCCGGGTGTGGAGTTAATCAGGTACTGTTGCATCTCCACAGAGCTACTGCACTGATTGCCAGTTTAATCTTTTAATATTTATTTTTAAAATCTTGTATATTCACATGTGTTGGCTGTGTGGGTGTACATACGTGAGTGCAGGTGTGCTCAGAGGTCAGAGATACTGAACCCCATGGCGTCACAGGCAGTTGTGAGCCACCTGACATGGGTGCTGGGATCTGAACCCAGATGTTATGGGAGAACAGAAAGCATCTTAATTATTCAGCCACCTGTCCAGACACTAGTCTGTCATTATTTGCCTTCCTGACACTTGGTTTTAGTTGCACCAAGAAATATAATTTTAATGCTTGTTCTTAGTGATTTTAGTTACCTGGAATTTGCTCAGGAAAAAGACTTAAATATTCTCCAGGTTATAGAGACTGCCTGACACTCTGCCTAAGTTTTTACTTGAAAGCCTAACTTAGCTAGGTATAAAAATCTCAGCTCCTACTTCTTTACAGTGTCATCTTAAGCCCATTATCCCATTTTATTTTGCCATAAAGCACAGTTGGAGGACAGTACAATGAGAGTGATTTTCTGCTTTATAACTTATTTGATTTGTGTGTGTGTTCACAAGTGTGCACATGTGTGTGCATGTACCATGTGTGTAGGGGTGCCTGAGGAAGCTAGAAGAGGCAGTCAGATCCCCTGGGACTGGACTTACAAAGAGTTGTGAACCATCCAGCATGGGTAGTAGGAACTGAAGTTGGGTCCTTTGCAAGAGCATCAAGTATTCTTAACCACTGACCATCTCTGCAGCCTCCTGGCGCTTACGTTTCCCTGCATCCCTTTCATGATGCTCTTTCAGGCCTCACATCTTGATACAGTTCTAGTGGCACTCTGGTCTCTCCATGACTTTTAGAGTGGGCAAACACTCAAGCCATAGTGTCTTATTCACTGCGGCTCCTTTCCTTCAGTGGCTAGACTTCCGAATTTTCTAGTCTTGGGCTTTAGCACATCTTCTCTTCATGTAGTTTTCAAAGCCAATGTCTGCTTGCTCTCCAGGCTCTCTCACCTTCATATTCTTCTTCCATCATTGAACCTGATTCTTGCCCTTTGTCTATTTGCTCCATTTGAGTTCTGCTCTCAACACCTCATCCTTGACAAGTGACAGTCTCAGCAGGTCTTATTAAGATTTCAGGGAAGGTAGACTTCCTGTTAGATCCCACTGTGGACTGTTCTAACCCTGTGCCAATAGAGTGCACCAAGCCTCTCCCCAGCGAGCAAGCGCATGTTGGAAACCAGGGACTCTCAGCACACTGGCTGCATTCTTTCTCCTCTTAGCTTTTTTCTGTTAATTTACTGCTGCTATCACTCAGGTCCTTGCTGCTGCTGAAAGTCTATTCACCACTAAATCAGAGCTCATCAGCTTGATTTGTTGACAATATTCATGTGTTTTGATTTTGCTATTCTTTGCTCTATTGGAGGAAGATTAAAGAGATTCAAAACTTTCTATTATTGGCAGACTAGCCTAAGAAATTTATACATTTGCATATTTTTGATATAATAGAAAAATTTAAGTATATGGCATGTATTATTCAGAAAAGAACAAAATTATGATGACAGACGTTTTGACATGTAAGCTGAATGGACATCTCTTCAATGAGCGGAAGCTTGGACTATGACCAGGTTCATCTCTAGTTCTAGAATTCTGTCACTTGTCTCAGAGCAGTTGGGATGATGAAGGACACAGACTGGCACCCATTAGACCTGGGTCTCCTCTGCGCCTTTCCCTTTCCTCATAGAAAACTGGAGACGACATCACCTGCATGAAGCCGAGCTCCACACCCGAAGCAGGTTTTCTCACTCTAAAATTTATTTATTATGAGCGGGCATGCGTGGAAATGAGAGGAAATTTTGTGGGAATCATTCCTCTCCTTCCACCATGTGCAGCCCAGGATGAAACTCAAGCCATCAGGCTGGGTCACAAACACTTTTATCTAGTGAGCCATCTCACTGGCTCTTTCCTTCCTTATAGAAGGAAACATGACTTTTAAAAAGTCCTTGTGAAATGAGTTAACGCAACTCAAATATACCTTGAAGTGTCTGCTGATACATTATTCCTAAGCTGTAGTCTTGAAGCACCCGGAGGTATCAGCATACTGAAGTTATTAGGATAAATAGGAGTATATAAGGAATGGTACTACTTGGGCAGAGAGTGGACAGGCCCTTCACACGGGTCTTCCAATCCTGTCCATCAGGGAGGATCGGGTGATAGATAAGACAGTCTGAAAAGATCCCAGGGCACTACACTCTGGGAGTCAGGCTGACATAGCCTCAAAGTAGAAAGCATAGACTGTTAGCCACACAGCCCCAACTCGCTCAGCCTCACATCACCCTAACAAATTGGTGTAAAATACAAAGAGTTACTGCGGTAATTTTCTGAAGGGCTTCGTCACTCCTCTCCAGACCATGAGCATCTCAAATCTCCCAGTGTGGGAAATGGCTTCCGTGATGAACACTGTGTGTACATCTGACTCTGGGAGTCCTTAAATTACCAACACAAGATTGCTAAACCCCTTGAAAAACAAAGGTTGCCTGGCCTGAAGATATTTTAAAACATTCTTTTTGCATGGATTTTTTCTGCTGCAGCCAACACAACACATCACCTGGGCTCTCGGTTGCTCTCTCCTACCCACAAGTCCTTGTATCTCACCCCCCTTTGCATCTCCAGTGCTTGGTGCAGCAATTTGGGCCTGATTTATCTGCACCCCATGTTCAGGAACTAACCCAATGAGTCTACCTTTTTCACCCCCAAATGACCACACTGCAGTGCCTCATGTGATTTTATCATGATTTTATCATGTGATTCTACTTCTGCATGTTTCTGAGAGGAAGTTGGGAACGTGAGTTTCAAAGACACCTATTTGGGCCACCTCAATGGCTCAGTGAGTAAAGGTGCCTGCTACCAAGCCTGGGACCCACATGGTCGAAAGAACCAACTCCAGCAAGTGGTCCTCTGACCTCCAAGTATGAACTATGGGACTCATGCACACACACACACACACACACACACACACACACACACACGCATGCATGCACACACATACTCTCATGCACATATAAAATAAATAAAAAATATTTTTAAAACACCTATTTTTAAAAAAGTGTATCTCTGGGTAGTTATTATTATTTGTGTCTAAGAAGCACTTATTGGAAGGCGTTAAGTGGGAAGGTTGAGACTGTTGGAAATACATTTGAGGGCTTCCTGAGAATTGCTTTTTTAAAATTTTTAAAATTGATTCAACAAATACATATTGGCTATATTATGTTTCAGAAACTCCTAGTAGTGGGTAAAACTGCATCAAACCAGCATAGACTCCACTAGCAGGATCTTGCCTTGAGTTGGAGCAGATAGATTGTAAACAAATCAATGAAACATGGGCATTAGCATGTCAGGTAATGGTAGACACTCAGTAGAAAAAATAAATATGGAGTGGGGTGAAGCAAGACATGGAAGGGTGGCCTTGCAGAGAAGTTAGAGAGACTGTCCAAAGATAACAGTCAAGGAGTTAGAGGAGATGCAAACCATGCAGCGCTGGAGAGACGCTGTTCCTTGTAGAGGGAGACACAAGTGCCAAGGCTCTGTAGTAGAACTGTGTATCTAGAGTTTTCCTGCCTGGCCCACAGTCATGACAAATCTCTGTCACCTGCCAGTCCCACAGCCGCTCAGACCCAACCAAGTAAACACAGAGACTTATATTGCTTACAAACTGTATGGCCGTGGCAAGCTTCTTGCTAACTGTCCTTATATCTTAAATTAATCCATTTCTATAAATCTATACCTTGCCACGTGGCTCGTGGCTTACTGGCATCTTCACATATTACTTGTCATGGCAGTGGCTGGCAGTGTCTCCCTGCCTCAGCCTTCCACTTCACAGAATTCTCTTCTCTGTTAGTCTTGCCTATACTTCCTGCCTGACCACTGGCCAATCAGTGTTTTATTTATTGACCAATCAGAGCAATTTGACTTACAGACCATCCCACAGCAGAACTGTGTCCCAGGACAAGGTCATTGCTGATGTACTTCCTTTCAGAATTTTGATGGTGTATCCACTCTTGTGGTCTCAAGCACTCACTATGCAATGGAGGTGCCTGGAGCCCAGCTTCCCTTTTATGTCCTCCAAGCATCCCACATTTGACATATCCAGTTCTGAGCTCCTGACTCCACACCAAAGCTACTGGTATCAAACGCTCTTCTGTTAGTCAACAGTCCAACCCTTACATTTGTTCCTTATGCTCTTTGCATATATCACATACACATTGGTAAACCAAGTCAGCCCCTAGAATATGCCCAGGCTCCTGACACCGGCTTAGTTATCAAGTGCTTGCCTGGAAAACATGAGGACCTGAGTTGAATCCTCAGTGCCCCTGCAAAGCATCTGGGTGCAACAATATACACCAAAAAAACCTAACACTAGGTAAGTACAGAGAGGTGGGTTCCCAGAGTTCTCCAGCCAAGCCTAGCCAGATCAGTGAGCTCTGAGTTCAGTGAGAGGCTGTCTTGATATTAAGGTGGAGAATGATTAGGAAAGATGCCCAATGTTGACATCAGGCATCCACATGTACACGTGTGCACACCTGCCCACATACACATATGTTCATGAACACACAAGGAAAAGAAGATATGAGTACTGTGAATATAAAAGTAAGTTTCTACATTTACTTAAACAATCTGCTAAAACAGCCTTTAAATAAATACAGAAAGTGTGCATCAAAGAGAGCTCTTCCTAACTTGAGACACAGGTGTGCAGCCTGCTTTGTAAGGCAGACCTGCTCCCAAACAGCAGAACGTACCTTTAATTTCCCAGCCCCAAGTGTCGTTTTCCATGCATTACAGGAGTCTGTTATTTGAAGAAATCCTGGAAGAACCCTTTTTTAATTTTAATTCATTTTACATACCAACCACAGACTCCCCCCCTCATCCATCCTCCCGCTCCCCACCCCCACCAAAGCCAATTACTGGTGTTTTCCTTAACGTCTTGTATACACTGGATTTCCTTCTGTTTGTATGACACAAGATCAAAGCACATAAAGGCCTAAGCATTGGTGGGTTTTTCCAAAATGCTTCTATGCATGTGCCCACGCTCATGCATGGGAGAGAGAGAGAGAGAGAGAGAGAGAGAGAGAGAGAGAGAGAGAGAGAGAATGTGTGTGTGTGTGTGTGTGTGTGTGTGTGTGTGTGTGTGTGTGTGTGTGTGTACAAGTTCACATGGAGACCAGAGGTTGATGCTGGGTGTCTTCCTCTATTTCTGAGACAGGGTCTCACTGAACTTGGAACTGGTCAACTCAGTTAGGCTGACTAGCCACTAGCCAACAGGCTTCAGGGATCTCTGCCTGCCCACACTGAGATCACATGCATGGGTATGCTTGACTGACCTTTCACCTGGGTGCTGGGTACCCAGACTCCGGTCCTCATGCCTGCACAGTAGGCACCTTACCAACTGAGCCATCTCCCCACCCCCTGGGAAGCTTCGAAGAACGAGAGTCACAAGACTTTGTACTAGACAGGACAGACAAACAGAATCTGATTTGTTTCTAGGGGTGGGAAGCTAGAAACAGCAGGGCTGTCTGAGTTGGGCTGGCAGTGATACCCGTTGCCAAGGTATAGAGGAATCCCTCTGGCGGGCCCACCTGCTCTTGCTCCCCTGCTAGCAGCCAGGATGTTGCAAAAATGATGAAATGTCTCTCTGTGTTGCAAAATTGATCAACTCCCCGTCTGAGCTATGGTCACTCTCCATTCCATTCGAAGAGAATCATCATTTAAGTCTTAATTAAAAACAAACCCACATGCAAAATCCCCCACCCCCACTTCCTGACTGTAATCTTGGTATACTGACCTCCAGGAATAAAAACAGAGATACTTATCTCGTGGGATGCTGTTGTTTTTTCTGAAAATGAAACTTTAAGGAAAATTTGTGATCCCTTAACATAATTTCCCTCACATCCTCAGGCTACAAGAAGCAGTGCCTTGAAGCAAGGGAACAGATGGTAAGAGAGGGGTCTGTAAATCACGGTTCCTGCCCCTCCCCAAACCACAGAGCAACCATTAATTTCTACATCTTAGTCAAAGCCAGCATAGTAGAGTGCCAAGCGCCTGTGTGACCAGAGTCGAGGTTGCTTCAGTTTAATGAGAAAAGGGATATTGTATTCATGAACCATTTCACCCAAATCTTAGTGGCCAGCCGCTCGCTGCAGAGGCAGCAGCCAAGGCTGTCCAATACCTTCTACTCTCCACGCACCCGAGCAGCTAAGCCACAGAGAAGAGCACAAATGCCTATAAGGGCCAGGCTGGGTGTGGAAGAGTCTGCAGAAACGTGTAATCAGGCTAGGTTTCAGACCAGAGGAGCTGTGGCTGTAACAGCAAACTCAGCTTTCAAATAGCAAATGTAAAACACACACAAAGCAAAGAAAATTTAACTGTGCAAACCAAGAAAAAGAAGGAGGAGGAGGAGAAGAAGAAGAAGGGAAAGTTACTGGTCATAAAATGATGATGACGGCGTTGTATAAATCCATAACCCCTATGACTACATTCTACAGAATTCTCTCCAACTTAGCTACATAAAGGTTTTCGGTTAAGGCCACGTCACAGGAGTTCTCAAAGTGTCACCTGGGAACCCCGTGTCTCTCAGGTCTTCATCTATTATGAGAGTAAGGCTGTTTTTATAACCAGGCTGAGATGTTATGAACCCTCTTCACTTTTATTCTCCAAGGAGTGTACAGTGGAATTTTCCAGTTTGATGACGTCTTGTTGCTGCAGATTGGGAACTGAGGCAGAGGGCACAATCTGCCTTCCGTTAAGCCACACACAGAAAAGACCAGCAGGACTGTCACATGACATCATTCCTCTATATTCCCCGTTTAGTAAGATAGAGTGATTTTTTTTTCACACATACTGTTGATGTTAACATAAGGAAGGTGGTAATAATTTACTCTAAATAAACTATTCATCTGCTCTGTGGGGAGCATGAAGTGGAGTCTCACCTCAAGAAGTGGTCCCAAATTCTTCAGCTTTATTTGCTATTGTAGTTAGCGTTTACTGTCAGCTCCACACAGCCTAGAATTACCTGAAAAGTGTTACAGTTGATTTGCCTTCATCGGGTTGACCTATGGACACGCCTCTAGAGGACTGCCTTAATTGTTAATTGAAACAGGAGAGCCCAGCCCACTGTGGGCGGCACCATCCCTAGGCAGGTGGTCCTGGACTGTGCAAACGGGTACTGAGCATGAGACTGTGAGTAAGCCAGAGAGTAAGCCAGCAAACAGCATTCCTCCATGGTTTCTGCTTCAGGTTCCTGACTCAGTTCATGCCCCTGGCTTTCCACAATAATGGACTGTGACCCAAGCCAGATAAATCCTTTCCTCCCCTAAGTTGCTTTTGGACACCATGTCACAGCGACAGAAACAAAACTAGAATAGTCATGAGTTTTGATAGAAATAACCCACACAAACAAAAACATCTTAATCATTTTCAAGCTTGCTATGGGACTACTTTCTAAGACCCAAATGTTTGCTCATCGGCACCGAGACAAGTCTCGTGAAGGCATCACTTGGAGAGAAGATTCAGAGTCCACCCACCATACTTGCACCATCCCCACTATAGCTGGCATCCCTATGTAGGATCACCACAAATCTTTCCCTTCACTGGGCTACAGGAACCAGCCCCATCCCATCATGACCTCAGAGCAGACCTGTGACACTTCCTAAATGACAAGAAAAGCAGGAGAAGAGAAAGTGACACCAGAGGAAGCCATGCATTCTAAGGGTTAATCACCCACTGGCCCCAGCCTCACAAATAGTGACAGTTCATCTAGACAGGCAGTCCTCAGTAGGCACTAATAGGAGGCCAGTCTGGTGTCCAGACTGTCATTGCCGTGGATGTGACATGTCTACATAGGCCATCTTTGCATGGGTACACCTGGCCAGGTGCAAACACATAGTGAGTATTGGGCTGTCATCTGGAGAATCCCAATTCCTGTTTCCAAACACATAGTCACGGTCTCTGAAACTGGAACTTGGGTCTAGATATGTAGATAAGGAGCTGGTAGTGGCACACATATAAGGCCACACTTGTTTTATGGTTATCTATAGTAATCACCTGCTTGTTTAAATTCACACTTGTGCCTTAATTTATTATAGTCTTTATCTCTTGAAAGAAAACCATACTATGATTTCAGATTGCTTTGTGAACTGGCTGAGAGATTTTTCCAAAAGTTACAGCTGCCCAGAAGACTTGGGGGTTTGCTTTAAGCTAGAAGGAACTGGGTGTGATAGAAACCCTTTGTTCCTGGTTCTGGTACTTCCAGGGATGGGACCTCCAAGCTTCTGGGGCCAGACTCTTATTTGCTGTACTAGGGAGTAGGGAACAAGTCACCTAGCAACTGAGTGACAGCCAGTAGCTTCTAGTTCGTTTTTCAATCTAGGAGAGTCTGGGATGACTCTGGCTGGGTTTCTTTGCTTTCCTTGCTATGATGGGTCAGTAGGAGGCAGAGACACTGGGTAGCAATGACAATCCTACAGTTAGCTGTCCTGTGTTCATTCTGAAACCAAAAGGCCGGACAGCACAGACGTGTGGGCTTTTCTTCTGGACCCGTGGCTGTAGCTGCTGCTCCTGTGGAGGGAAGCCTCCCTAAGAGGAGCCATTGTGGGATTGGACTTGACTAGATGGGTGTTTGGTATGATGAGGGGCAGGAGAGGAGAACAGAGAAGGCAGGTGAGCACTGCCATCCTGGGTCAAGTCCTCTTTCATTCTCCAGACAGCTTTATCCAGAAGGGGGTTGTGATGTCCTGTTGGACTCTGTGTCCAGTTCTCAAGATTCCAAGTTCACAGACGAAGAGGCAGTGGTATCAGTTACAACCCTTGCAGACCCTCAGGAGGTGTGTATGGCATGGCATGGAGTAGAGGCTTGTGTGTGTAGGGGTAGGGGTGGGGAGTGTCTCTGCAACCAACATGGCCAGCAGAGGATGGGTCCATGTGGGGTAAGAAGGCAGTCCGGTTCAACATGATTCAGTCACTGTGAGCACAAAGACCTCTGTGCCTCCTACAGAGGTTGGCTAAAAGATGGTTAGACCCTCAGGATGGAAGCTTATGCCCTCTACTTACTTCTGGGAGCCCCCTGCCATGCAGGTAGGCCACTCTTTTATTTTCCCATTGGTTAAGTGTAAGAAATGATATCCATATCATTTTGTTCTATGGATGAAAAGGCAGCACAGCACGGCAGAGCGCCAGCTGTTGGGCTCCACTTGGGCCCTCTGCTCTTTTCTTATATCCCTCACCATCTGTAATCACAAAGGGATTCTTTGCTTATTGTCTCCCTCACCCTCCCAGCTGTCACTTCCAAGAGTGATTGTTCTGTTTGCCCCTATCTGAAAACTCAGAGACTAACCGAAGAATCTACAACATGATAAATGTTCAATATATTTTGAATGAGTAGTCCCTGAAAGGGAGTTATTATTTAATGTAAAAATGACCTTAATTGCTAATTATCTGAGAACAGTTTTTTTTTTTAATCTGGCATTTAGTAGTGACAAATGTATATTCACCTTCAGGACCCAAATGACACCTTGGTCTCTATATGGAGGTGGCTGCACTCTAAACCCCAGCTACTAGCTTCCCAGTAACCATTAGCCTTTGTCTCCTCCACACCAGGGGATGGAGGAGTCTCATGGTGGGTGCAGGAGATAATCCTCATTTGCTCTGGTATAAAACAGCACACACAGCGTGGGTGTTCTGCGAGGCTGTGATTAGATTCGAAAGATCAAAGCTGTGACTGACAGGGCACAGCTCCCCTAAATGGTCTTTTTAAGTGATGGGAGGAGATGGAGATCTCAGGAGGAATCTTGGTGAAGTGTTTGCATCAGAAGGGCTTATTGCTTATTGCTGAAGCTTCAAAGCAGGTTCTGAGCTTCTGTGATCCACCATCAGCTGCTGTGGGCCCTCCTTGGTCTGTCCATTTTCAGCCATTTAGATACAATAAATGTGTATACCACCCACAGCAGGTCTCATGGGCCTCCAGTCCTTAATGGCCCTTGATCTTTTATCAGCTTGCTAATCTGTACATTCAGGTGTTTCTTTTAGTTATTAAAGTGTCAGTGGGCATTCCAGGATAGTCCATCTCACTGGGATTCTAGAATGTTCCAGTTTACAGGATTAGGATGAAGTAAAAAGGACAGTCACTCTAGCTCTGCTCCCCACCCCCCCCCCCCCACCCACCCACCCCTCCCCACCCCCCCCCCCCCCTACCAAAAAAAAAATCTCACTAAGCAAAATGAATAACACATTGATGGGTCTTAAAAATTAAGACTAATGTAAAATAAACATACAATATACAAAATATCAAAATTTAAAATAAAGACAATTAATGGGCATCATGCTTAGGTGAGAGCGGTTGCTATACTAGGTTGTTACACTAGGTTATTTCAGGTTGTTACAAACACCTGAAATAACCTGCTTCAGCCATAGAAAGGGTTGTTTGGGCTCACAGTTTGCAGGACCCCGCCCACAGCCACTGGGATCTCTTGTGAGGCAGACATCCCAGTTAGAGTGTATGGTGTAGGAATCTACTCACCCTATACATCTGGGAAGCGGAGGGACAGAGGTTAGCATCCCATGAATCCCTTCAAGGCATGTGACCACTGAACTACCTTTCTCCCACTAGGCTCCGCCTCCTACAGGTTCCACAACCTGCCGATAACATGACACTATCTCCAAACTACAGCTGTGAGTGAGGTTGAACTGTTTGAGGGAGGGATGGAGCCTGTCTGTAGACCGGCCATTGTTATTTTTGGTTTCCACGGCAACACTAGAAGGCACACTGCTTGGGTTTGATGAAGACAGTTACTGTCATGACTAGCAACTGTGTTCATGGTATTAGGCTAAGGATTGAAAATAAGCAAACAAAAGATCCTTTAAGGGCACTCATTCCCTTTGACCTTTTAATATTTCCCGGACTGATTTACAGTAAGGAAAGACCTAGAAATACACACAAAGACATCATCTATCACAGTGGTATTTAGGGCAAAGAAAAGTCCGGAAATAATCTAGTATCCCACTATAGGGAGTGGCTCACTAAATGCCAGTACAGCCACGTGGTGGCATGAGATATGGTCATTGAAATTCAGTTTTGAAGACTGGTCAGTGATACAGAAAAATACTCATGAGTATTGTTAATTTAAAGAATGGTATAGGTGTCAGGTAGCTTTCCATTGCTATAACAAAAGACCTGAACTAATCAACTTACAAAGAGAAAAGGTCATTATGAGCTTTGGTGACTTCAGCTCATAATCAACTGGCCCCATTGCTTGAGGCCTGTCAAGGGATTATATCATATCAGGAGAGCATAGGGGACCTTTGAGTGACATTATAATTAGATATAGGCATTTGTTAATAGGATTCTATGCACAAGCACTATTGTCTGTAGAGAAAACCCTGTTTTGGCTACACTGTGTCATGTTCCTCACAAATCATTTTAATTAACTAAACTGGAGATTTGAGTAGAAACCAATTACACTGCCATCCAGCCAGCAAAAGAGGAAGAGGAGGGGGCTGTGGTTCCCCAACCCCCTTCAAGGGCCTCAAGGGCTCCCACGGAATGACATAACCTCCTCTCTCTAGTCCCTCTCCCCCTTAGAAGGCATTTGTCTCCAAATTGAAACATTCCTTCCAGGAGGGAGGGGGAAGCTCATGAGCCTCAGGAAGTTAACAAAAGGTCACACAGAAGCTTGGGAGGTCCTTGGGGATCCCTCCTTAGCAGTATACAAATGAGCAATGGTTTCTAGGAGAGGGGGCTCTGACTAGTCCAACTGGGATGGGGTGGGATAGACAGAGAGAGACAGAGAGACAGAGAGATTTAGACAGTAGAGCTGTGCAGAGAGCTCCAGGGCTACAAGCTTTCAGTAGTTGTCCTCTGTGTCATGGTGGGTATTTCTGTGATGCAGCTGGTATAAGTCCTTCCTGATCCTGTAAGTGACCCCTCACCTACACCCCAGCTAGTAACCCCAATAAAAACTCATTGGTCCATCAAATTGGTTGTTGGTGCAATTGTTACTTTTGTCCATAAGGGTTTCCATTTCTGGAGTGCATAAGTGTACGTGTGTCTGTGTGTGTGTGTGTGTGTGTGTGTGTGTGTGTGTGTGTGTGTAAGCATCTGTCATGCTACATCCTCACTTGCTCCGCATTCCACCATCTTCTGCAGATGACACCCTGTGAACCAAGTCTTTTACACACAGTCTTGGGGGAATGGGGAATCCAAGATCTAAGCTATAGCAAGAGATACACAAAAGGAATGTCTAAAGGTTATAATACTAAATCGTTTTGTGTTTCAGAACAAGCCAAAAATGTCCTTGTTAGTACAACTTTCTCCTTTGAAGATGAAGGGGCCGGGGATCCAATCCCTGCAGACCCACAGCTATTACTGTTCATTCAGAAAGAGGCGTCAAATCACCAAATAGCCTGGTTAGAAAATAACACCTGTTTTCTGAGTCTTTCATCTGCTGGCATGGTGAGGTTACTGTGGCGAATACTGAGCAGGGGGAACAAGAACCTCACCTCTTACTATTGACCGAAACTCAAAACTCAAAACGCAGTTGGAACACACAATAATTGAGCTGTGTTTTCTCTAGAGGTACTTACATTTCTCTTAAAAAAAAATCAGCAATAAAAGTCAGGAAAGAGGTGGGGTGAGATGTTAATCATCTATAGCTTCCAGTTGTTTTTTGTTGTTGTTGTTGTTGTTTGTGGTCATATTATTGAAGATAGAGGGGGGTAGAAATTTGACGCTGGAGTCACCCCACTGTTGGTCACTGGGTTTGGGGATGAGGTGATATTGCCATGTGGGGTACTGTCACCTGTCTTAGATGGCAGTTTATTTAGACAGATGCATTCTTCAACAGGGCAATATGTCCAAGCAAAGTTGCAATAAAATCACATTTTTACCACTGGAATGTGTCCGTCTCATTAAATAATACTTTACAGGGCTGGCGAGACTGCTCGGTGGGCAAAGGGGCTGGCCAAGCCAGATGACCCAAGTTAGGTCAGCTGAACCCATGTGATGGAATAGATTTCCATAGGTTAACCTCTCACCTTCACGTGTGTGCCATGGCACATGTGTGCCATGGCACATGTGTGAGGACACACCATAGATACATGTGCATGGATGTACACACACACACACAGAGAGAGAGAGAGAGAGAGAGAGAGAGAGAGAGAGAGAGAAGCACACATATACATACACTAAATAAATATAAAAAATTAATAACTAAAACTTTATAATTAACTTCAGGTTTATTTAGAAATATAAAGTTGCTGACTAGGGCTGAGAGACAATGGGCACTGCCACACTGTGGTGATATTGTGTCCCCCAATATATTGTGCACCCTGATAAACTTATCTGGGGTCAGAGAACAGAACAGCCACTAGACAGACATAGAGGCCAGAAAATGGTGACACACACACACCTTTAATCCTATCACTTGGGAGGCAGAGCTCCGTCTGAATCTCTGTGAGTTCAAAACCACACTGGAAACTGCCAGGCATGGTGATACACACCTTTAATCTCAGAAAGTGATGGCAGGAAGCAGAAAGGTATGTAAGGCGTGAGGACCAGGAACTAGGCTTGTTAAGCTTTTAGGCTTTTAGCAGCAGTTCAACTGAGAACCATTCGGATGAGGATGCAGAGGCTTCCAGTTTGAGGAAACAAGATCAACTGAGGAGCTGGCAAGGTGTGGTTAGCTATGGTCTGCTCTGTCTCTCTGATCTTTCAGCATTCACCCTAATACCTGGCCCTGGGTTTGTTTTTATTAATAAGACCTTTTAAGATTCGTGTTACACCACAGGGTCATGCTGATGGCGGCCACAGTTTCACATCCACTTCACAAGTCTCTCTGACTCTGGTGCTTGACCCAGCTCAAGCTTCAGCTTCCTAATTAACCCTCAAGGGCTTTGTCCCCACACCAGAGACTAGGCTGGATGACTGGCAAACCTGTGTCCTTCCATTCTTAACAACCCAGTTGACCTGTCTATTCCAGCCATGGTGGCACATTTCCCATGACATCAGCCAACTGTGAAAGACATGATGGATGCCCAGGCACAGACTTCACAGTTCTCTCAAATGCCACCTTCACCTTCTGCTCCATCTCCTGGCTGAAGGTGGAGTAGTCACCACAAGGCAGAAAGAGTCACCTCTGCATGCTCACCTGAACTTCTGCAAAATTAGCATCTGGACACAGTGTCAGCAAGAAGTCCACGGGGGTCACAAAGTAGTAATCTTGGGGTTTATCTGTTACAGCAGCTGGCACTCTCCCATACCTCCCTCTTTTCCATCCTTGTCTTCCACAGGCTGATAGGACTGAGCTACAGTGTGTTTTCCTATGAGACTCATCCATCACAAGAGCTTTGACTGCTGAAAAATCCTCCCAAAATCCTCTCCTGGGACTGAGGGTCTTGCTGGTAGAGCACCCAACTGATGTGTGAGGCTCTAGGCTCAAATCCCAGCCCTGAAAAACAAAATTTTCATCCCTATGTTTGTGGCTGTGCATATATTGCCAGAAATTAGTCCATGTTCATTAACTCTGTAGTGAGGGAATTCTGTGTGTAGTAATAAAGCATGCTTTAATTTCAGTAGTTAAACCATTATTCATATTTGTTTGTTAATTCTCAATATTTTTTTTAACATTTTGTTTTTATTTGTATGTATGTGCGTGCATGCGTGCATGCGTGCGTGCGTGCGTGTGTGTATGTGTGTGACATGTGTGCAGGTGTCCATGGAGGTCAGAAGAGGGCATCAGATCCCCTGCAGTTTGTGGTGATTGTGAGCCACCAGATATGGTGCCAGGAACTGATCTTGGGTCCTCTGAAAGAGTAGCAAATACTTAGCCATCTCTCCAATTCAAATTCTTGATAATTCTAAGGCTATCCAACCACATACAATACTGGTCCTTTTTGTCATTTACAGGAATAAGATACATCCCAGAAAAGAGAAGCTTGCACAGAATATAGAACAAATCTGTGTCTTTAGGAAAAAATAATCCTACCCAGTTTTTGAATATGCATGACTTCATTTGGGTTTTTATCTGCCACTTTAAAGACATTAATGCCTCAAGAGTTACAAGATCAGACTACTCTCCTATGAAAGAAAGGTCACCTAGGCTAACCACATCACCATCTCTTGACCTCTTTTTTGGAGGATGGATTTACGAATGAACCCAGGCATGCCTCATCCTCCATGTGTCCATCAGCTTGTTCATAAGGACAATGGATATGTGAAGAAGTAGTTTGGGGTGACTGCTTGGGAAATAAAGAGCAAACTGGAGGGAGAGACGTAAGGACTTTCATTCGGTTTCAGGCAATGTCTGCCTCTGGTTTGTTGCAAGCCAGTCACTGGTCCCATCACACTTCTAGCCATCTCCTGGCTTCAAAGCCAGAGGCTGTAAGAACAATGGGTGGGGCTTCTTTCTTTGGGTTTCCATTACAAGCTGACTTTGCAGCCCAAAACTGGCTCTGCCCACTCTCTAGAGAAGATGGATTGATCCTTTTCTTGGAGGCAGCACAGGTTGGTGGGGAAGGAAAGGCTATACATTTCTCCCTGTGACAGGAGGCTGGCCACAATGGCAGCTGTGATCACATTCGCTCCTGCTGCTGTGAACATTTGGGACACTAAAATAAATTGATTGGACCAAAAGATTCTTTGCTGTCCTCACTGTGTCATCGTAATGGGGACTCCATCCCCCTTGAGCTGCACTGATGCTGAACTGGCATTATGGCTTTTCAAATTACTCTGCCTCACATCGAATCAGAGCCGGGGCTATTGGATTATAGGACAATGTTTGGGTGTCTGGGTTCTGCCAAAAGCCATCTTTCCTAAAGGCTCAGGAATTCTTGGTCTGTTATTCTTTCTTTAAATCTATAGATGTGAATCTGGCCTGAGATCCTTACCTCATTCATCTCCAATACTGTTAACTCCCTCTGAGGAGGTATTTACTGACCACTTACTATGTGCAAACTCATTCTCCTGAACTGCGTTCACCCAAGAAGACCACTCCTGTGCACAATAGAGAATTCATTTTCACATTTATCCACTTACTTATTTAGTATGTCTGTGGGGTGGGGTTGCATGCCACAGTATGCATATGGCTGTCCTGGGACAAATTGCTGGAGTCAGTTGTCTCCTTCCCCCATGTGGGTCCTGAGAAGTGACTCAGGTCATCAGGCTTAGCAGCAAGCGCCTTTGCCTACTGGGCCATCTCACAAGCTCTAAAACTGTTTTTTTTTTTAATTAGCTACTTTGTTGTGGAGAAATAGCCCACACCACCTTAAAATGTGTTCTTGCAGGCCACCTGCTATTTATCTTAGATTTTAGCTAATGAAACATGCTTTTCTCACTACCAGTACATGCAAAATACCTAATTTAAGAAAATAGTTTCCTTTTACAATGCTGACTTTTATCATTAAGTAATTATGACTAGTTTCAGGTGGGGAACCATGCAAAGTTCTAGAATTATGTTCTATCTTGCCCTTCAGATAAACTATCTTTTTCATGCCAGTCTTAGGGCTGCTGGCTAAGAGAATGGCATCTCTATCTACAGACCCAAGCGCTGGCCCACTGGTAAAAACGTCACTTCAGAAAGTCACCTGGAGCATAAGTAGCTGTATTGGGCATGAGATGATTCTTACCCATCCTTCCTTGGCTGGCTTCACTGCCTGGAACTCTGTATCTGGGATATGTGAGAACTCCTATCCACCAGGGAGAAGGCACCTTCTACAGAAGCCTGCTTACCCTAGACTCCCCACAGCAGGCAGGACAGACAGGCCACACCACACAAGTAGCTGAGTGTCTTCCTTGGAAACCACAGAGAGAAAGGGCTTACGGGGCAGGGTTTAGTCTGAGGCAGTCTTGGCTGTGGCAGTGGTGTGTTTGTGGTCCGTCTCTTTAGCGCTAGCTCACAGACATGGCAAGCAGGCTAAACAAGGGGGTATGTAATGCTCATCCGACCTCTGGGACTCTGAATCTTATGTTGGATTTATCATGAACCCCTCTCTCCCTATTTCCTGGCCTTAACATAGGAACAATGTTATTATTTACCTTACTTGGCTAAGAGTATTTGACCAATCAAGGTAGCTAGAACAGAGCTTGGCATGGTACCACACACCTGCAACCCCATCACCAGAAATGTTGAGACATGGGGGGATTCCAAGTTCAAGGCAACCTGGGCTATTTAATGAGTTCAAGGCTAGCCTGAGCTACATAAGAATATCTTTATCTAAAGAAAATTAAAGCAACCAGCAGAGTCTGGCACTGAAGACTCAATGCATGTTTGTGAAAATAAGCCATTAATTCCAGTAAGAGCCCAGCAGACAGAAGCATGGCTGCCCCTTAGCTTCTCAGAGGAAGCCAGCTGGTGGCAAAGGGCTTCAGCTTTGAGGGGAATTCATGCTTGGGCTTTGTCTGTGAAGCCCTTAGACAGAGTCTGTTTCCAGAGCAGGTCAGGGTGGCCAATGGGTTGCTCATGGGAGAGGACCTGACCTGTGGAACTGTGGTCAGACTCTGACAGAAGTTCCGAGGCTATAGGCTCAATGCCAACAGGCCCACCTTGTCAGAGTTGGAGACTTTCTCTGGTTCCTGCATTAGAAAAGCCATCTATGTGAGCAATTTACTGCAGAATTCCAACTGCTTATTTCAATGGATAAATACGACATGTCAGGGTAGGGACAGTGTGATGGTTTGAATGTAATTGGCCCCCATAATCTCATAGGGAGTGGTACTATTAGGAGGTGTGGCCTTGTTAAAGGAAGTGTGTCACTGTGGGGGCGGGTCTTTGAGGTCTCTTTTGCTTAAGCTTCACTCAGTATCACAGTCCTCTTCCTGTTGCCTACAAGATGTAGGACTCTCAGCTCCTTCTCCAGCACCATGTCTGCCTGCACGCTGCCATGTCCTACCATGATGATAATAGACTGAACCTCTGAACTGTAAGACAGCCACCCCAATCAAATGTTTTCTTTTATAAGAGATGCTGTGGTCATGGTGTCTCTTCACAGCAATAGAACCCCTAATTAGGACAGACAGGGAGCAAAGAAGGAAGGAAGAGAGGGAGGGAGACAAAAGAGAAAAATGGAGAAATGAAGAATAAAGAACAGAAGGAAAAGACAAAAGATCCCCTCTCTAGTTCAGTTAATGTGGTAGTTTGAATGAGAATGTCCACCACAGGCTCATATATTCGAATGCTTGGTCCCCAGTAGAGGGAACTGTTTGGGAAGGAGCAGGAGGTATGGCCTTCTTGGAGGAAATGTGTCACTGGGGGTGGGCTTTTGAGGTTTCAAAAGATCACACCATTCCCAATCTCTGTCTCTGTCTCTCTGTCTCTCTGTTTCTCTCTGTCTCTGTCTCTCTGCCTCTCTCTCTGTCTCTGTCTCTCTCTCTCTCTGCCTTGTGCTTATGGATCAGAATGTGAGCTATCAGTTACTGCTCAAGCAACACGCCTGCTCGACTGCTGCCATGTTCCTTGTCATGACTCTTACCCTCTGGAGTTATGAATCACCTACATTAAATGTTTTCTTTTAAAAGTTTCCTTGGTCACGGCGCTTTGTCACAGCAGTAGAAATAACTAAGACATTTTTTAAAAAATAAAGAAAAAAGGTAGCTAAGAAGACATGCATGCCATAGACATTTGGGAATTGAGAACAGATTATCAGCCAAGATACAAAACCAGCTCCCTGAAGGTTACCTTGACCTGTCACTTATGATCTAATCCAACATTCACCCCTTACCAAAGATAAGCTGGTCAGGGAAGGCTGAGCACCAGCCAGACGGGAGCAATGGAGGTATGCAAGGGCATGGCACAAACACTGTGCCACACAAGCAAACACATATGGAGTCACCAGGACCTCCACCATCCTCTATGAGGCCAGCTGGGTTCGTTATCTTCCAAAAATGTTTCACTTTAACAAGGAAAAGAAACCTAGACCATTTATGGACATTGGCTCCAGCACAGGAGGGTTGGGGAAGGTTAGACTTGAGATGGTTAACTAAATAGGATGTATAGTGCTGGAGAGCTCTGAAAAGAGCTATCCAGTAGAACAATATACTGGGGACTGGAGAGGTGGCTCATCAGTTAAAAACACTGGCTGCTCTTCCAGAGGACCCAGGTTCAATTGTCAGCCCTGACATGGCCCCTTATAACTGTTTGCAATTCCAGTTCCAGGATATCTGACGCCCTCTTCTGGCCTCTCCAGCCACTGGATGCACACGGTGCACAGACATACATGCAGGCAAAACACACATACACATAAAACAGAGCAAAAATCCTCAATATACTGAATAAGGTAAGATGCCATATATGTGTCCAAAGCACACACATGTGCACACGTATCATGAAGCCTGTATCACATCACACAAAGTAGACTTCTTGAATTTGCACACCTGTAATACAGACATTGCAGGGAGAGTGAAAGTGCACACAAACAAGCCAGGTGTGACATATAACATCTTCTGAGACAAGTAACTGTCATCGTCATTGGACCATCTGAGCATGCTCGAAAAGCTCATGCATGTTAACTGTTGACATTCTGAGAAGGCGGAGGAAGTCATCGGACTTTCCCCAGAGTACCCACCACCTCCTCCTAGCTGTTTGTATTCAGTTCTGTCTTAATTGCCCAAGACCTCATTATCTATGGAAGGTGGGGAAGACTTGGGAGAGGAGCAGCATCTTCACAGCCATGGGGAACCCATCATCCATCTGGGGTTCAGACTTCCCATATGGCTAATTTAAGGTCACCCATGCTCCTGCCTGTAGCCCTCACCAGTGCTCTGTATGTAAGCTCCCCAAACTCACTGATTTTCAGATAAACTTTGGTGCTTTGATGGACTCAGACTTTGAGTCTTCGGGACCTTATGGGGTGGGAGTAGATATTGCTCAGTCGCCCCTGTCCCCTCACTGCAGGGGGGACATTCCCATGATACCAGGCTCATTCTAAAACCTTGGACCACTCGAAGACCCAACAATGGTACTATAGAATAATAAATATTAGTATGCTTTTGCTCTTAAATTTGAATTAATATTTTCCCAATTTTTCTATATTGAGAAGAGGTTTCCCCTAATTGTTATGAAAAGAGTTCAGGCTTTCTGTATAAATTCACAAAACCTAAAAAGAAGAAAAAGTCTACGACATAACCATTGAGAGACCATTTCTGCTAGTATTTCTGGATGCTGTCTTCCTGACCCTGTTTTCACTTACCATCTTAACGCAGCCATGTTTCCATGTCAATAAACACAGATCTACATAATTGTGTTTAATGGCTCTAGAGTACTCCACTCTAGGGACGGCTGGTCTTCATTTATCCAATCACATAGTATTGGGTTTTCACTTGCTATTCAATTTTTCATTATGATTAGCAATAGATCAGTTTTCAAATCATATTCAAAAGCAACTGTAGAGCTAAGAGATAGTATAGTCCAGAAAGTGGTTACTATGCAAGATGAGAACCTAAAGCCCATCCTTAGAATGGGCAGAAAACTGGGCATGGTGGTACACACACAATCCTGGTGCTGGGCAAAGAGACAAGCAGATCTCTGGGACTTGCTGGCCAGTCAGCCTAACATAATTAGTAAGTTCCAGACCAGGAAGATATTTGTCTCAAAAAATTAACTAGTAGGAAACACTTGAGAAAACACTTGGGGTTGTCCTATGGCTTACACACACACACACACACACACACACACACACACACACACACACAGTCATGAAGTAAAGCATTTCATTTCTGTTAACAAGTAAGATAGATTAAAATGAAGGTGACATCCACTGAAGACTACCTTTTAGCTCCCTCAGCTATCCTTTTACTGGGTTCTAGCTCATGCTAACAGGCTTTTGGTCATGGGGCAGAGGTCCAGCAGCTTTTCTTCACAAAAACCCTGAGTGATGTATTCCTGTGACACCTTGCAGTGTTGATCAGGTGGCTGCTATTGTGTGACACCACTTACTGAGTCCTGCAATATGCCAGGCAATCCTTCATCTCCCAAGGGTCCATCTGTATCTCAATAACCATTTCACAGGGAAGAGTTGAATACTCAGAGATATCAAACTGTCCGGGCACAGTCACATTGCTGGTAGATATGGGTCAGGAACTGGACACAAGCTTTTTTGGGCCCAAGGGCCAGCATTTCCTACTCATTCATCCCTGTCCTCACTGCTCCCTCTACCCCTCCCTCCAATGCCTCTTCCTGTGGGTGGGACTATTACCACAGAGGTCAGGGCATGGGAAGTAGAGTGAAACCAGATGAGTGCTATCAGAAATGTTCGTAGATCCCAGCTCCTGCTCTTCCTGTTGGTATCTCCAACCCCAGCCTCTGAAACTGCACTGGGGACTCACTTTGGGGTGTCTTCTCTCCTCCATGTACAAGCTTCCTAGGAAAACACACACAGCTGTACACTGTGGACTAGCTCTTGTCCTGAGCTCCAGATTTCCCACTGTCCATGTCTGCTTAAACATCTCCTGCATGGCATGGTGAACATCTCCTGGACCCTGGCTGAGAACTGCATCCTCAAAACACTCCTACCTGCTCACCTTGCTGTACACCAGTGCTTCTCAACTTTCCTAATGCTACAGTCCTTTAATACAGTGCCTCATGTTGTGGTGACCCTCAACAACAAAATTATTTTCATTGCTACTTCATAACTGTAATTTTGTTACTGTTACGAATCACAGTGTAAACATCTGTGTTTTCCGATGGTCTTAGGCAACCCCTGTGAGAGGGTCATTTGACCCCAAAGGCATCGTGACCCACAGGTTGAGAACCATGGCTCTACACATTGTTTTCTACCATCCCACTTCCTCAAGGCTGAGCTTTCTGGCTCTCCCTTGACTTTTTTTCTCCCATTTGTTATTCAGAATGTTATCACCCTTTGTTGGCAGTTTCTAGAAAGATCCCCAGAAGGTGTCTGTTTCTCAGCACCTTCAAGAGTAATGGAGCCTGATTGGTTCTCATCTGGACCACCTCACTCATTTCCTTTCTGTTCTGCACCTTGGACAATTGACTCCACAGCAGTCCAAAATCTTCCTTGTGGAATGTTTAATCATTCCTCCACACAAAATCTTCCACAGGCTACTTCCCCTTTAGCTCTGAGGAGAATTAGAGTCTTCCTTCAAAGCCTTCAATGGTCTGCCCTATCTTCATTCTTTTTGTGTGGTCTCTAAGGCCATTTTCCTTGATGACCTTGTCCAGCCTCAATGTCTCTCATTGATAACATGAAACTTGACACTTCCTCCTGTGAAGGTTAGAATAAGAACAGCTCCCATAGGCTCATGCGTTTGAATGCTTGGTCTCCAGTTGGTGGAACTGTTTGGGAAGGATTAGGACGTGTGGCTTTGTTGGGGGAAGTGTGTCACTGAGGTGGGCTCTGAGGTTTCAAAACCCCTGAGTAAACCCAATCTCTCCGCCTCTGTCTCTCTCTGTCTCTCTCTCTGTGTCTGTGGCCTGTGGATCAGGATGTAAAACTCTCACCTACTTCTCCAGTACCGTGCCTACCTACATTCCACCATGCTTCCCACCATAAAGATAATGGACTCACCCTCTGAAACTGTGAACAAGCCCCCCAGGTAAATGCTTTCCTCTATAAACTTCCTTGGTCATGGTGTCTCTTCACAGCAACAGAACACTAAGACACCTTGTGACTCGGGGCCCTGGCACCTCCTGTCCCTGACCAGAACATTCTTCCCTTTGACCCCCACTTGACTTATCCACGCCTTTGCTTCCCTGAGGCTCTTTCTGATGCTCTGTGTGGCAGGGCATGCTCACCCCAATTCCTGGACCTCTTAAACCTCTCACTCTGTCTTCTTTCTCCCCACAATACATAACCCCATGCATTGCATACTTACTGTGTCACTGGTTATTTTTTTCTTTCCCATCCAGACTTTATTCCTAGCACTTAGTAGAAACTCAGAAAATGATGCTGAAGTTAATGAATAGATAAACCAAGGGCCACTCTCCTGATTTCCTGGGTGTGTTATTTACCAATCTCTCTGGAAATATTAATTACACTTATTTAAAATCCTGTTGTACATTTTCTATTAGCTATCTTCTTGGATATAAGTTTTTTTCAGCTCATTGAGCCTGTAATTCTATCATTTCTGTCTCATTTTGTTAGTGGTTCTCAGATGTCTGATGATGTTGTTCTAGGGAGTCATTTGGGGAATTGAAACTTCTGACATATAATGCTTTGGTTTTGGTGATGTCGTCCACCTGTCTCTCCACTTTCCTCTCCCTGGGCCTCCTTCATCTGAGGAGCTGTTAACCATGTAGGAGGACATTGAGGGGTTGGAGGTCCCAAGAAGGCCAGAGAGGAAAAACGTGAAGGGGCAGCTGACAGTGACTAGAACCAATCATTTACCTCAGGAAGAGGAAATCTGCCAATACTGACAGATAAGGAGCAACCTTGTCAATGTGTCAGAAACACTGAAGTGACTTTTTAAAAATCAAGTTAGAATGTACCTACAAAATAAGAACTTCCAAAAAA
>CABHPH010141863.1:10451-49104 GCA_902168325.1 Peromyscus nudipes | reverse complement strand
TCTCTCTCTCTCTCTCTCTCTCTCTCTCTCTCTCTCTCTCTCTCTCTCTCTCTTTGTGCTGCCTGCAGTTCAGGATGTAGAACTCTTAGCTACTTCTCCAGCACCATGCCTGCCTGACTGCTATCATGCTGCCTGCCATGATGATAACTGACTAACCTCTGAAAGTGTAAGCCAGCCCCCAATGAAATGCTTTTCTTTACAAGAGTTGTCTTGGTCATGGTGTCACTTCACAGTAACTAAAACAATTGCGGTACCTTACTCCCCTGTCCTCACAACTACAGTGAGGAAAGAGTTCAGGTTTATAGTAAGTAGCCTCAAGGGCCCATAACATTATGGTGCCCTTTTGCTAAAGTACGTATTTTGTCTCCAGGATCTCATTCTGACCTCCCCTTCATCCCCTGGTCCTTGTATTCTCCATTGAATACATTAGGACAAGACACACTGACCACAGTAAAGAAGATAGACAGAATTCATTCCAGTTGGTTACCCTTGGGGATAACAATTCATTAAAGTGGGGTATCCCCAAGGATGAGATTGGACGATGACCAAAGGGACCACTGTATAAGTCACACTCTTGTGACATGAGAGTGGACAATGTCCAGAGAGACCATCATGTCAACCTGCATGCTGAGGTAAGACTTTATACTATTTCTTCAAGTTTTTGAAGAGACAGCTTTCCTGAGGTACAATTTCCTGTCCAGGTGATTGACAGTCCTTAAGGAAGGGACAATAATAGATCTCTGTTCTTCACTAGATAGCTATGTTACCACCCAGGGCCAGAGATACAACTCAGATCCTTTTTTCCTTTCCCCAAAATAATCTAACAGAGTAGATTAAAAATAAGAATTAAAGTAAGAAAAAAATTAAAAATCTACAAAACAGCTATGCATGTGTAGATGGAAATAGCCTTTCTTTAATGGTTTCCACAAGACTCTGCTACCTCCATCCTTCTCCCTTTCATGCGGTATTTTAAATATTCAGGAGGGACAACTATGATGCTTCTTCCCATCCATTCCTCTTCATATGGAATTTTAAGTTCAAAGGAGGGGCAATTGTGGTAGTTTTACCTTCCTTAAAATAAAATTAGTGTGTTACCAAGGTTACAGGAAATAGGGGGTCCAAAGCTGATTATGAGGGTGGGTTCATCCACAATGGCTTTCAAGTCTGCTAAATGCTAATGAGATGCCTAACAATTTAAATTATACTTACTTTACATGTATATGTCACTAATATGTAGAGGCCAATACGTAGAGGTCACTTAGCTTCCAAGGGAATATGATTTCAGAGAATGTCCCTAGAAACATTTCACTTTTCAGAGACTTAAAGACTCATCAAAGATGCATCCATCAGAAATATCAGAGCTCTATAGCTCTACAACTGTTCTCATCTCTGCCATTTATCAAGATGTCCAGGAAGCAAAAGTTTTGTAGGTATTTACTCATTCATTAAACATATACTTACTGGGTACCTTCTCGTTGCCAGGCCCATGCTAGGTGATGGGTTAGGAGTGTTATGGAAAAAATCTATTTCTTCCATGACTGGCATGCCATTGGCTATCATGAAGCAAAGATTGACGTGGTGACCTATGGAATACCTTTGCCTCAAAATCATAGCAATTACACAAGTAAAACAAGAATAATAGTAAAATAGAAGCAATGTGGCTGCTAACATTTCCTCATAGAAGATTCCAACTACCTCTCTGTCTTAGTTAAGGTTTCTATTGCTGTGAAGAGACACCATGGCCATGGCAACTCTTATAAAGGAAAACATTTAATCCAGGCTTGCTTATAGGTTCAGAGGTTTAGTCCCTTATCATTATGATGGGAAGCATGACAGTATGTGGGCAAACAGTGCTGGAGAGGTAACAGAAGGTTCTACATCCAGATCAGCAGGCAGCAGGAAGAGAGTAAGACATTAGGCCTGGCTTGAGCTTCTGAAACCTCAAAGCCCACCCCTGGTGACACACTTCCTCCAGCAAGGCCACACCTACTCTGGCAAGACCACACTTCCTAATAGTGGTGATCTATGAGTCTATGTTGCCATTCCTTTTCAGTGTCCCCCTATACACACCTTTTAGCTGCACATGATCTTGGGAGGCATCAGTTTGCAAAGGACCTAGAAGATTGACTCTGGGTGGGATTCTGATGGAGCTTTCTTAAGTCTTCACCTATGCTGGAGGGCCAACTTTTCTTTGATGTATCTGTTTTTCTGTCACCCATTTCCTCCAAGTAACCCCCCCATGCTTTTGTAAATAATCCCAAAATTCATTAGTTCACCTTGCTGAACTCGGATGGGACCATTTCTAAGGTATCTGATCTGGAGTGAATAGGCATTTCTTAACATCTCTCCAGGAGCAGTAATACAGCAAGGGGTAAAGAGAAACAGCAAAATTATCATGGGCCCTGCAACCACGGAGCTTACAGTCTAGGGAAGTTGGTTCTTTGAATACTCCTACTTTCTAGGTTGCCATGAAGGAGAATGAAGACTAAGAGTAGGTAACAAGAAACTTAAACCAAGCTTGGAGGTCAGAGTTGGCTTTGCTGGAGAAGGATAGCTCATATTGTGTTCCAAAAGATGCAGAAGGTAGGTACATTCGACACATGGGTGGGAGTCAGAGAAATGCTGTTAACTGAGACTACTTAATGCCCTTGCTGGACCCCAAATTCCTTCTTCCTGAAATGTCATCTAAATTGTGGGTCTAACTTTTTCTATTTTCAGTAGCCTGCCAGATGTCTACCTGGAGGTAGCCATGCTAGCCTAGTTTCCAAATCTGTGTTTTTCTACTGTCTGTCAAACTGCCTATGAAGCCAGCCAGTAGGATAACTGCTTTCCAATCACAGTGATGGCTATGGGTTGGGCTGTACTCCTTCCACCTCCCCTTAAAAAGATACGCAAAAGTCCTTAACCCTGAATACCTGTAAATAGAGCCTTATTTGGAACTATGGGTTTGTAAATAAGTGAATCAATACAAATTCATTGGTGTGGACCTTAATCCAATATGAATAGGGGCCATACTAAAAGGGGAAAATTGTATACAGCCACACAAGGCAAATGCTGTATAAAGACACTGACACACAAATGCATATGAATATACAAGCAGAGACTGAAAAGGTTCTGGGATACCAGAGGCTGGCAGAGGCAAGGGAGCATCCTTTCCTTGGGACTTCAGAGAATCTATGATTCTGTTAACACCTTGGCCTCCACCTGCCTGCTAGTCTCCAGAACTGTGACACAAATTTCCATTGTTTTCAACCATCCAGAGATAGTACTTTGTTATGACAGCCACAGGAAACTGGTATAGTCAGGGAATTACTCATCAAGCTGTCATTAGAAATCTGGACTGAGTGGGCTGGGAGGATGGTCACAGATTAGCTCCTGCCCTGGGCCAAGAACATGATTTCCTGTTCAGACTGCTGATATGAGTCAAATGGTGGATACAGGACAAGAGTAGAAGCTGAAGAACGATCAGTAGGTCTCTCTAGCAGTCATGGGGTCGTAAGACATTTGTGATTAACAGTGTAGGGATTGTGATGATTTATATAGCAGAAGATAGTGATGCGTCAAATTTCTGACTTGAGGACCTGGAGAGAGCAAAGATGTGGGGAATGTGATGGCTATTTTTGGTTGTCAGCTTGACAGAATTTTCAATCACTGGGCATGGCTCTAAGGGATTTTCTGGATTGGGTTAATTGAGGTGGGAAACCCACCCCAATGTGGCCAGTACCATTCCATTGGTTAACGTCTCAGACTGAATAACGTGGAGAAAGGGAGCTGAGCTCCAGCATCCGTCATACTCTGCTTTCTGATCGAATGCAATGTGACCAAGAGCTTCCTGCTTCTGCCGCTGTTCCTGCCCTGCTGTGACGAACTGTAGTCCCTTAACTTTAAGTCAAAACCTTTTCTTCCTTAAGTTACCTTTTTTAGGTATTTGATCCCAGCAACAAAACACTAATTAAAACAGGGGCCAAGTGGGGTTTGCTGTCTAATTTCACCAAATGAGTTAATTTTAATTAAAAAAAAAACTTTGTGCTCTTTTCTCTCTTCTCATAGCTCCTTTTAAAAATGAAAACCGTTTCTCACTAAAGAAAGTACTCCTCACTGAGAGTGGTGACTAGAGAATAGCACCAAGGTAAGCTGCTATTTCTCTCTGAAACCCTCACTCCAAGTTTGCATCTCTCAAAGTAGACTACTCAGAATGGCTGTGAGATAGAATTCTCCGGTGATTCCAGTGCCCCACAGCTTGCTCTGTCCCTTCTCAATTGCAGGTGGTCTGACCGAATCAGATGAATCCTTTGAAGAGGGTCGGGGTGCCAGAGATGGAAGAAGTCAGAGATTTTCTGCTTCTGGCTTTGATTAAACAAGCTGCCATGAGTTCTCTAGATGCCTGGAGAATGATCTTGAAAGATGCTCCCAAGTCCCAGATGAGACTCTTAGTCCCAGCCAATGTCTCCTCCACTGCAATGCTGTGTGACCTTGAGCAAAGGACTGAGCCAAGGTCTCTGAGACTGCTGGCCCATGGAAACAGTGAGCAAATAAGCAATGGTCTAAAGCTCAAAGTTTGTGGACAGTGTTAGCAATAGATGACTAATATGGCAGTAGGTGATCCTGCCTTCCTGAATTAAATCACGTTCAGCCTGTCCCATCCTCTCTCTCTCACATTATTCCCACCCATGAAATGTGCTCGATCTGGTTGAGGTGTTCTGGTAATAATAACAGCAGATGCTGGAATGTTTGGATGAAAGCATGGCCAGCAGGCAGTGGAAGCCTAATAAGGCCCCAGTGGAATTTCTTTCCTCCAGGATAAAGGTGGACTTTTCCATTCCTCCAGCTTCAGCTTGCCTGCGTTGCTTTGCCTGCTGGGGAGGGGTGTTGGGAGACAAATATCCCAAATGTGAGAAAAGACTGGTTGTTAGGGGTCCCAGAAGGTGAAGAAAGAACGCTGTTTTACTCTTTGGAGAGCAATGACTGTTAGCTGTGGACTTTGTGGAATCTGAGGTAGAACAAGGAAGCTTTTATTAAGTCTAGAGGGCTCAAGAGTCTGCAGACCACTGTGAGTGATGGGGTGTTCAGCATGCAAAACCTGGATTTGAGTTGCCGTCAAACTCTACTTGTGTCTTAGCTGGTGTGTCTGGAAAGTAGACCCTATAAAAAGACAGAGACTCGGTTGTTTATTTTAAAGTGACCCCAGGAATCCGGAGTGAAACAGAAGCAAGTGTGAGACAGGGAAGGGCGTAGCCCTAATGGAATGGTTCTATTGTGGCCACAAGTCTGCTTTTGTAAGGGTTTTGATGAAGGTTACAGAATGCTGCTTGGAAGAGTCCAGTGAGGACTTGTGATTAGGGCATTTATCCATTGGCTTCTGCCCTTAGGGGTGGGGTGGGGTGGGGCAGTTATTCCCAGCATTAAGTGATATTTATCCCCTGAACTTCTGGGCTACTTTTGCATGAAGACAGTTTCCATGGCTTTAGAGAAAAGTGTGAAGTAAAATCATGGTGAGACAAACACAGTAAGAGATGCATGTATTCTCCAGCTATAGGAACTGGCCTCCATGGTGTCACTGAAATCTGAGGTGGGCCAAAGGGATGAGACCCAGTATACAGAAAGCACCTGCTATATCTGACCAGCTACATCTGCAGCAGCCAGGGGAACTCAGGCAGCTGAGCAGAGGGGGGGGCGGGGGAACGGCTTGAGAATTCACTTATGCACACAATTGCTCATGAAATACTCACACATTTCATAGAACTCATTCCCAAGCCCATTGGGGGAACATCAAGGTTCCAAACCCAGACTCTCACAGAAGAATGAGCTTTATATCCGTGTTTCCCTGCTGGAGAGGCAAATGATTTCAAATTCTGTGTGGCTTCTCTGTGCAGACTAGCAGGCATTTTGCCTCTGGGAAAGTCAGACTCAACTGAGAAGACGCTCAGCCCGTGGTGTGTGGTGCCTTCAGATTAGAAAGGGCTCTGCTTGAGGTCATCAAAATTGTTTGGCCATGTTCATTTCAGGTGGTGAGTTAGGCAGAGTGCTAGCAGTAAACAGGACCTGGATCGGATAATTCAACAGATGTGAATGAAAAGAAAACTCACAGAGCTGTGGCAGACTTATGGGGAATGGAAACAAATAGCCCGATACCAGAGGCTAGTGGTTGGAGGACACAGGAAGCAGGAACATAAGGCAGAATCAGTCATTTGAACCCAACTGAAGCTGAAGCCATGAAGAGAGGGGGAGAGAATAGGAGCGATCCAAGAGGAGGTTATAATTTTCTTATTGCCACAGTAACAAATTACCACAAATTAAGAGTCTCAAAACAATCCAAACTCTCTACCTTACAGCTAGAGGTTCTAAAATGAGTGTTATGGGGCTAAAATCAAGTTGACAGCAATGTTGTAATCTTTCTAGAGGCTCCAGGGAGAATTAATTTTTTTGCCTTTTCTCATTTTCTAGAGGCCACCCATATTTCCTGGCTCATGGCCTTTTCCTTGCATGAGTCTGACCTTCTGTCTCTACATGTTCTACCGACTCCAATCCCCTGCTTCCCTCTCATAAAGACCTTTGTGATTACACTGTACACATGAAGAGAATCCGGGGCACATTTTCAACCTCTAGATCCTTAATCACACTTGCAAGGTGACTTTTACTGTGTCTTTAACAGAACCTCAGATTCTGGCAAATGGCACCTAGACACTTTGGAGGAAGGCCAGAATGTTTATCGCAGCACTATAATAGAATAGCAGCCCCTACTAAAGACATGGAAACAGGAAGAGACACTGTAGACCACCTGCCGGTGCCTTGCAGAACAGAATCTAATCAGAAATGAATCAGTTGGTAAGGGACCCAGGGGATGTCTCCAGGGATGAGAAAAGTGGAAATGGAAAGATGCTGGTCTGAGTGGAAAGAAGATGGAGCATAGGGACTGTGGCTAAGTGAGGGTCATATTCATACTGGAGAACAGCCTATTTATAAACTCAGGAAAATGAAGGCCTTGAAGATACCTGTTTTGATACATACTGAGGTTTCTTGGATGAAGGCTGCCAGGACAATCATCTTGACTCCCTGGAGCCAAACTCACCAGTGAATTAAGATAGTCCAATATGTTTTCATCTATTCCAATCCTTCTTATGTTATGGAACTCAACTGGAGTCCCACTTTCTCTGGGAACCTATTTTGATTGCACCAACCCATAATGCTCTATTCTATTTTTGACTCACTCATTTATTCTACAAACACTTATCGGTCACTTGCTTTTGTACTAAGAATTGGGCTGAGCACTTCATAGTACAGAATTGAGTGATAGTCCTGCCCTCAATAAACTCACAATCTACTATGCAAACAAAGAAGCAAAAAACCCTCACAGAACAAATCTTCAAAACTGAACCATAAAAATGGAAGATGGAAGATGCAAACATATGGAAAAGTATGTTGTTGAGAAATATCTTGGGAGTATTCAGAGAAGAAAGAAAAGTTTGAAGAGGTTGAACACAGAGAACACGTAGCAACTAGGTGTGAAAATGAAGGCTGCATCCAGGCTAAGGACCTTGCATTCAAACTAAGGCTTAATGATGTTTTCTTGTCTCTAACAGGAAGCAGTAAGAGTCTTAATGCTCAAGATGTGGCAGAAGCAGGCTCATGTTAGGAAACTGATTCAGGGACATTGGGCATAAACTTTTGTATTAAAGTCTTTGGTTGTTGGTTTTAAAGTATGTCCCTAGAGTCCAAGATTCCATTTGCCCCCAGGTTTAGGACAGGGAAATGTGTGTGTGTGGGGCACCTTCATTTTCATCCATATTCACAGCTTTTATCAGCCTTACACCTCAGGCTTTAGTATAACAAATTACTTAATGGAAGTGTGGCTCTCAGATTGCTTAGATCTACTGGTAGGGGAACTGAGATGAGGGTCTTGGCTGAAGTTGATAGAGGGTAGACAAGCAAGCAAAGATGTGATTTGAACCTCTCTTCTGAACTGCTGTGGCAGGCTAGCCTTGGGAAATGAAGGGAAGAGCTGGTTAAGTCTGCTTTGCTGGAAAGTGTTATGCTAAACCTGTCACTGAATTTAGGTATGAAACACACTCTGAGCATTCAGGTCATTGGAGGTCAAAATGGCTGGTTGCTTCCGGAAAATGTGTTTCATAGAAACTATATAATCAAGCATTCATTCATTCAATTATCAGTGAGAGGGGCTGGGAATATAAACATAGATCCATCGCAATCCCTGCCCTGAAACCCTTCTTCTGTAAGCCTGGCTTGCAAACTACAGCAGGAGAAGGCTCTTGTGTACTTCTGAAAAGAGTTGCAGTGCATGGTTGTCAGCGGTGAAGCTACCCACTCCCTGCTGCATGGGCTCCAAGTTCTCCTCATCTCTCTTGCCCCAACAGTGGCCAGCCTCAGGCTCTTGCCACAGTGAGGAAGGGTGAGAAGATGCCAAGTCTCCTCTTTGCCCTAGTCAGGGATTGTGCTCACTCACCTGGGACTCAAACCTGAGATATTTATTTGGGCACTGTGAGGAGCTTGGCGAGAAGAATGGAGAAGACTTTTTAAGCGTTGAGAGCCACTGGAAAATAATGTTTCAGCCTTAGAGTCCTCAAAGTAGTGTGTTTGGAGAAAGAAGTAGGAAGGAAGAAGAGCAAAATGTGTGGGGTTTCATTCTGGTCCCAGATGGCCAATGAGAATGGGCTCAAATTTTAAAGTACTACAGTCTCAATGGGGGATACTCAGTCTGATGGATAGCTGAGAAGGGCTATTTAACAAAGCAGGGAAGGCTTTTTTTTTTGGCCTGCAAACTGTAGGCCAAAAGTTTTACAGAAGAACACACAAGAGTTGTATAGTTACGCTGCCCTTCCCTTTTGGCTTCCAGTCTTCATAGTCAAAGATTTGAAGCCTATATGCTTCAGGGTGGCCCTGGTGACGGACAAGGGGGACGTAGCTCAAGAAAACACTTGTTGGACAATTGTCCTTCCTATTTTCAGATAAATAAACAAGGCTGCTACAGAAAGAGCCCAACTTCGTCTTCTCAAAATACATGCACAGGTAGACATAGAAAAGGTGTAGGAGTGATGATAGACTCAAAGGATTATAAGTTATGTACTGACAAAGGGATGTCAAGGGGTTCTGGGTTTTCGCTCCCCCTTTGGCTTTTTTTCCTTGCCAAATAACTTTGCTTCTTGTAATTAAAAAGAAAACTTTGAAGAATCTGTAGGAAAATCAGTTTCTTTGTCTGTAAAAGCAATAAAATAACTGTACTTTATATAAACTACTTGAGGAAAACATATATATATATATATATATATTTATGCCTTGTCATAGACAAACATGGCAGGCGTTCAGTAGATAGTAGCTATGCTGCTGTGCTGATATCCATCTACGTTATGTTCTAGAACTACCCTTTTCATGAAAGCACAGAGCCTAAGTTTATTCAAATGTTCTGGGATAATTTACAAAGACATTAATTTATAGTTCAATGGTACACAAGCCTGGTGCTGCAGTATCTCAGGAGCCGTGTGTGAGTAAATACCAGTGTGTGTTAGGAAGAACAACTCTAGTCTGGCTTTACAAACATCGGGAAAGGTATTGTTCTGATAAAGGCTCTCTCTCTCTCTCTCTCTCTCTCTTCTCTCTCTCTCTCTCTCTCTGTCTGTCTGTCTGTCTGTCTGTCTCTCTCTCTCTCTCTCTCTCTCTCTCCTCTCTCTCTCTCGGCATGAGAAGACAGGGTAAACATTCAGAATTCAAAGGTTCTAAGAGGCGATAAGTGGAACAGAGGTAGATTCTGTATGTTTGAGATAAATTGAAAAAGGAGACCCAGTAGCCATGTGTCCTGCTGTGGTGGGAACCCTGACCTCTGCTCCCACTTCTGATAACTTTGTAGGGTCCAGTCTTTTGATAAAATTGCTTTGTCATGGTGTGTATGTTAATGTGCATTATTTAAAGCAGACTGTGATATATATATATACATATATTAGTTCAAGTTTCACCTGCAGGGGACCATCATTTGCCTATTGAAGATTTCCTAATCTAGAAGCACTCAGCTGAAATCCCACCAGCTTCTAGGGGAGGCTACTACAAGCCCACCATTGACGGGGTTTCAGTCTACATTAGAAGTTTTCCCTGTAATTACTCTGTAGTGAACACCAGAATAGGTTTTTATTGGTGAAATGAGTCACCTATTGGGTAGCTGAAGGAATGCCTGCAATGGCCTCCTCTGCACCTGCAGCAGATGCTGTAAGCATGTCATCCACGTCCCACTGTCCTTACACTTTGGGCCTGCCAGGATACCATCTCTGCCAAATGCCAGCAGATGCACTTCCTAGTCTATTAGTTTCCTTTTGTCATTAGAGCCTACTTTGCTGCCCATGTGGCCAGCCAAAAGAGCCAGGAATCTGATTCCTTCTGACTATCCCTCAATAAATAGCTAATCAGAGTTGGTAAATAAATATCCCCAGCTTCCTCACCTCTCAGATGGGATAACTCAGAGGCATATGTTCGCCTCTGAGCAAACGAAGGGCTCCCAGCGTTTCCCCTGTAGATTTAAGCTGAAGTTGCCAATAGTAGTGATTGCCTCAACACTCCTTTTACTCGCTGGCCTTCCTGGGATTCACTTATTTACTCTTTCTGGTGCTTCCTTCACCTCTTAATTGGACTACATGCATCTGAACCCCAGATTAAAGGAAAATTCAGCTTAAGAATGTAAGAAGCCAGAGCCCATGTCCACAGGCAGCCCTAGGCTAAATCTCTAGATGTTCCTGTCTCCAGCCTTGAAGATAAAAGCGTCTCTAAGTTCAAGACTTGAGAATTTCGTCATGGGAAGTTTGAAACTGTCCTCAACATTCTAAGTAAGGAGGTGATCAGAACACCTGCAAGAACTGAGACCGAGGGATTTCAAAGCCTGCGGGTTGTATGAACGGCATTCGTGCTGCCTTCTTTAAATTAATAAATGCCATGGAAGCAACGGAGTGTGTTCTTAGACACATTCTGCTGGCAGGTTATAGGAAGGGCAGCTAATACTTCTCCATCTCACAGTTTCTGCTGGCCATAACTGTCTATCAAAAGAACTCAGAACTGCCATTGGCACAGCTTAGTTTGTAATTTCAAGGGAGTCATCCCTAAATACCAAGAGCCATGGCTTTAAGAGGCTGGGCAAATGACTCTGGCTCAGCTTGTCCCTAATGACCATAACAGCTTTCAAGAGTCTATATAGCAGACTGGAGAGATAGATCAATGGTTAAGAGGCCTAGCTGATTTTACAGAGAACCTAAGTTTGTTTCCCAGCACCCACGTCAGGCAGTTTACAACCACCAAACACCAGGTCCGGGGCATTTAATGCCCTCTTCTGGTTTTCACATACATGTGCACTACCTACAAACATATACATAAATAAGAATAACTTAAATCAGCTGGGCAGTGGTGACACACACCTTTAATCCCAGCACTCGGGAGGCAGAGGCAGGTGGATCTCTGTGAGTTCAAGGTCAGCCTGGTCTACAGAGTGAGGTCCAGGACAGCCAGGGCTACACAGAAAAACCCTGTCTCACCCTCCCCACCAATTAATCTTTATAAGAGCCTATGGAGGCTTTAACAAGGGTTGTATTTGTAACATTGCATGTGGCACACACACTCAGGTTCCTTCAGATGTCTGGGCTGCATAAGGTACTCAAACCTTTACATGGCCTTGAAAAGGAGCACAGTGACTAGTAACTGAGATTGAGTTTCCTACCACTTCAAACAAGATTAGGTTAAGCATAGTAGAATAAAGTATAATTCACTTCTTATAGTCATGCTTAGGTTTATTCATATTTTTCTGCACTGCTAATGAAACTTTCACTATGTCCTGACTTGCTAGGCTTTCTAAAATACCCATTGATTTAATCTGCTTTCAAACCCATCACATCTACCCTTCACCAAGCGTGATGGCTATTCTTGGTTGTCGACTTGACTATATCTGGAATTAACTAAAACCCCAAAATGGGGCACTCCTATGAGGGGTTTTTACTTAACTTGAAGTGGGAAGATTCACTTCTGATCTGGAACTTTGAGGTGGGAAGACACACTTTTACTCCAGATCTTTTGAGGTGGGATGATCTGAGCCATACCTTCTGTTGGAAGTCTATATGGGGACATGGAAGAAGGAAGCTTTTGCTCTTTATTTGCTTGCCTTTGCCTTGCTAATAAGTCATTCCTTCACTGGCACTGGAGCCTAATTCTTTGGTATTCCAGCTTATACTGAAGATAAGCTGAGACTTTCACCCTTGTGGATTGATCAACTACTGGATTCTTGTACCTTCTGTTCATAGGCAGCCATTGTTGGATTAGCTGGACCACAGCCTGTATGTCATTCTAATAAATCCCTAATAAATAAATCTAATAAATAAATCTAATAAATAAATAAATTCTAATAAATCTAATAAATAAATATATATATTCATTCTATAAATTCTGTTACTCTACAGAATCCTTACCTTTTTTTTTTAATCTCTTTCTGGTATCCTGCCACAACTTCTGGGTTTTTTTTTTAATGGTAAAATGTTTTCAAGGTTTATTATACTGCAGAAAGGGAAATATTAACAACCCAATGAATATGAGAAATGAACACAAACAACCAATTCATAAAAAATCTATAGCCAGTAAGCCTAGGAGATAACACCTCACAAAACAACGAAATAACTGTAAATAAAGGCAGTAGTGAAATGTCTTTTTTAGATAATTTTTTATTTAAATTTTTTTCTTTCCTTTCACATATCAACCCCTGTTCCCCCTTCCTCCCCTTCTCCTGCTCCCCCTCACCTACCCCCATCCCACCCCCATCACCTCTCATAGAGGGTGAGGCCTCCCTTGGGTAGTCAACAAAGGCTGGCATACCAAGTAGAGCCAAACCTAGCCCCTCCCCCTGCATCAAGGCTGAGAAAGGCATTGCACCATAGGGAATGGGCTCTAAAAAGCCAGTTCGTGTACCTGGGATAAGTCCTGGTCCCATTGCCAGGGGACCCACAAACACATCAAGCCATGCAACTTTCACCCACATTCAGATGGCCTAGTGCAGGCTCCCCAGCTGTCAGTCCATGAGTTCCCACTGGCTTGGGTCAACTATCTCTATGGTTTTTCCCATCATGATCCTGATCCCCTCTTGTTCTTATAATCCCTCCTCCCTCTCTTCAACTGAACTCCAGGATCTTGGCCAAGTGCTTGGCTGTGGGTCTCTGCATCTGCTTCCATCACTTGCTGGATGTAGGTTCTATGATGACAATTAGGGTAGACAATAATTTCAGCTGTCACAACTTCTAAAATAGGTCCCCTCACCACTCATTCTCAAAACATCATATCCCATAAGTGATTCTCCACACTTAAACCAAATTGATCTTGAGGATGGAGAGATGCTCTTTCACAGAACCTGAGTTTGTATCCCCGCACCCACATGGTGGCTCACAAACACCTGTAACTCCAACACCAATGGATCTTAGTCCCTCTTCTGGCCACCCTGGTCACCTGTACATATATAGCATATGTTCTGCACAAACATGCATACATAAATAAAATTTAAAATAAAAACATTTTTAAAAAACAAAATAATTTTATTTTTTATTAAGAGATTTTCTATTCATTTTACATACCAACCACAGATTCCCCTGTCCTCCCTCCTCCCACCCACCCCCAACCCACCCCCCATTCCCACCTCCTCCATGGGGAGTCAGCAGAGCCTGGTACACTCAGTTGGGCAGGTCCAAGCCCCTCCTCCCTGCACCAAGGCTGCGCAAAGTGTCTCACCATAGGCACTAGGTTCCAAAAAGCCAGCTCATGCACTAGGGATGGGTCCCCTTCCCACTGCCTGGGAGCCCCCTAAACAGTTCAAGCTAAACAACTGTCTAGAGGGCCTAGTCCAGTACCATGGGGGCTCCTCAGCTATTGGTTCACAGTTCATGTGTTTCCACTAGTTTGGCTAGTTGTCTCTGTACTTTTTCCAGTCATGGTCTCAATATCTCTTACTCATATAATCCCTCCTCTCTCTTGTCGATTGGACTCCTGGAGCTCGACCTCGGACCTGGCCACGCATCTCTGCATCTGCTTCCATCAGTCACTGGATGAAGGTTCTATGATGATAGTTAGGGTATTCAGCCATCTGATCACCAGAGTAGGTCAGCTCTGGCACCCTCTTGACCATTGCCAGTAGTCTATGGTGGAGTCATCTTTGTGGATTCCTGGGTACCTCCCTAGCACTCTGCTTCTCCCTACCCCATGGTGTCTTCATTTATCATGGTATCTCTTTCCTTGTTCTCCCACTCTGTTCCTCTTCCAGCTTGAACCTCCCACTCCCCTAGGCTCTCATTCCCCCATCCCTTGCCCTCCATTACCCTTCTTCACCTCCAGTTTGCTCATATAGAGCAACAATTAATAAATGGAACCTCTTGAAACTGAGAAGTTTTTGTAGGGCAAAGGACACGGTCAATAAGACAAAATGACAGCCTACAGAATGGGAAAAGATCTTCACCAGCTCCACATCTGACAGAGGGCTGATCTCCAGAATATATAAAGACCTCAAGAAACTAGACGCCAAAATACCTAACAATCCAACTAAAAAATGGGCTACAGAGCTAAACAGAGAATTCTCAACAGAAGAATCTCAAATGGCATTTAAGGAATTGCTCAACATCCTTAGTCATCAGGGAAATGCAAATCAAAACGACTCTGAGATACTATCTTACACCTGTCAGAATGGCTAAGATCAAAAACACTAAAGACAGCTCATGCTGGAGAGGATGTGGAGCAAGGGGAATACTCCTACACTGTTGGTGGGAATGCAAGCTTGTACAGCCACTTTGGAAATCAGTATGGCGATTTCTCAGAAAATTGGGAATCAATCTTCCTCAAGACCCAGCTACACCACTCTTGGGCATATACTCAAGGAATGCTCAATCATACCACAAGGACACATGTTCAACTATGTTCATAGCAGCATTATTTGTAATAGCCAGAACCTGGAAACAACCTAGATGCCCCTCAACTGAAGAACAGATGAAGAAAATGTGGTACATATACACAATGGAGTATTACTCAACAGTAAAAACAATGACATCATGAGGTTTGCAGGCAAATGGATGGAACTAGAAAATATTATCCTGAGTGAGGTAACCCAGACTCAGAAGGACAAACATGGTATGTACTCACTCATAAGTGGATACTAAATATAAAGCAAAGGATAACCAGACTGCAACCCACAGCTCCAGGGAGGCTAGCTAGTAAGGAGGACCCTAGGAAAGATGCAAGGATTGCCTACGGATGGAGAAGTGGAACAGAATGATTTCAAACCAAGCTCTGAGAACCTTACTCCTTGGGCTGATGTGTCGAATGCTGGGTCTCCAGTAGGTGGTGCTATATTAGAAGGTGATAGAAATATTAGGAGGTGGGCTTAGCTGGAGGAAGTTGGTCAAAAGGGAAAGTCGTAAGTGATCCCTGGTCCCTCTCCCATCTTGCTACCTGTGCAGTGTGAGGAGCCTCTCCCACACACCCATGCTACCATCGTGTTCTGCCTCACTGTTGGCCCCGAATCAACAGAGCGAAGGACTACCGACAGAAAGCACCGAAGCCATAACCCTAAAGAAAGCATTCTTCCTTTAAATTGTTTCTCTCCGGCACCTTGTCATAGCTGGAAAGTCAAACCCAGAGCATATGCCACTTAGCCTATGTCTTCTCACTGTTCTAAGGGAAGAACTGAGCCCAGGAAGATGGCTGAAGGAGTAGCCTCCACTGTCCTCTCCTGGGTGTCACTTTGCCTTTCATCTGGACTTTTCTGCTTCCAAGATACACTGGGTGCATTTTATCTTAGTCTTTCTCTTTCCTGCTGCTACAACAAAGTACTACAGACTGGGTAATTTATAAAGATCAAGCAATTTCATACAGTTTTAGAGTCCAAAAAGTCCAATATCAAGGTGCTGGCAAGGTAGTAAAGGCCTTCTTATTGTGTTATACCATAGTGGAGGGTGCTCTGTGATGAAAATGTGGGTGATAATGAGCTTCCTCTCACAATAAAGAAACCCCCTCTACAACTAACCTACTCCCAGGTTAAGAATATTATTTCATAGACAGACAGTGCTCCTACAACCTAATCATCTCCTTTTTAGAAGATTCTTTTTTTATTATATTTAATTATGTGTATTGTGCTATCTGTGTGGGGAGTATGGGCATACGAGTGGAGGTGCCTGTGGAGGCCAGAGTTGTCAAAGTCTCCTGGAGTTGGAGTTACAGGTGGTGGTGAGAGGCCTGCTGTGGGTGCTGGGAAATGAACTCACATCCTTTGCAAGAGCAGCATGTGCTCTTAGCCATTAGCATCTCTTTAATCCCACCCCACATTCACCTCTTAAAGGTCCCAACTCCCAATGCTGTCATAGTGGAAATCACATATTACCATGGGGTTTGTCAGGGGTATTTAAATAATGAAGTCTTTTATGGCCAGCATGTGGGTTTTTTCAAGTATTCTCTCTGCCTTGTCCACTTCCTTCATCTGCTGATTCTCAGTCTTCCAAAAGTTATCAGCTCAAATCCTCTTCCTCAGGAAGCCTATTACTGGCACATCATCACTCCCCAGATTGGATGAGGACTCCAAGTCACTGTGATAGAATGAAGAAAAAAAAATGGACCCTCAAAAGATATCTTAATCCCCGGAGCCTGTAGGTATTACTTTATATGGCAAAACCTTTGCTGATGAGATTCAATTAATGATCTTAAATGAGAAGATTGTCTTGGATTATCCAGATGGTCTCTATATGTAATTAAATGTATTCCCCTCCCCCCAAGATACCAGAGGGAACTGTGGTACTTCTCCACAGAGGAGAAGGCCAGGTGAAGAGGGAGAGAGAAGAGTCTTGGAGGTTCTGGTCTTAAAGAATGGAGAGATATGTCCACAAATTGACGCAGGCCAGCAGCTACCAGGCATTGTAAGAGTCAAGGAAAAGAGCACAGGGCAGCGATAGTGATTTTGGACTTGTAGAAGCTAGAACTAAAAAAGAATACATTCCTTCTTCTTAAACCACCAAGTTTGTAGTCATTTGTTACAGCAATCTCAGGCATCTAACATTCATATAACAGGCTCTACAGTTTATTGAACATTAGTGTTAGCATTTCATTAATATCTGTCAGGGATTTTAACTTCAGCTACATACACCATAAAACACTGACTGAAATATATTTAGATGTGCGTGTGTATGTGTATATTTGCTTTTATTAAGTCTTATTAAAATCTAGGTCTTCCCCCACATGCCCTCCTGGGGCTACGTGCCCCAGATGGGGAGGAGAGAACATAAGCCTACCTGGCACTGTTAGAACCAAGCAGGAGAAGAAGACCCACATGCTTGCCTGGGGCTGGGGCTGTCTACCCTGGGTGGCAGGAGGAACCATAGCCCTGCCAGGCACCTTGAGGCACCAAGCAGTCAGCTCCATTATGGTGAGCAAATATATGGTGGGGTATGGGAGAGAGAGACATATGGCTCATGTCCTGTGGAGAGAGGCGTATCTGAAGAGGTGAAGGTGGTGAGGAGAGGGCTGAGATGGGTGGCCTGCTTACCACCTGGGGCCATGGCAAAATCCAGGCCTGGGCTACTGCCAAAGGCCATGTCTGTGTCCACGGCTCTGCCACAGCCAGAGTCTGTGTTGATGTCTGTGGGTTCTTTTACCACTTAAAGCCAAGAGAATAAGGTGCACAGAGTTGGCCCCACCTCTAACTGGCTGGAACACTCTGGAGAGCATGCTCTGCACCCTGCCTGGGCAGCACAGTAGAGCTGACCCTATATTCAGGGGCACAGGTGAGCTGGCCTCAAGAATGCGAGCATGGGAGAGCTGGACCCACTACTCATCTGTCATGCTGTGGCATGGGTGAGGGAGAGATGTACCCCATTGCCCCTTGCCCTTTGCCTCTTGTCCCCCACCCTTCACCACTCACCACCTGATGCACATGGGAAAGTTGGTCCTGGGGTCAAGAGAGTTGGAGATCTGATCCTGCCCCTCATCAACTGTACCACTTGGGAAAGCTGGGCCTGTACCTCGCCTGGACAGCACAGTACAGTTGACCCTGTAGATGGGGGCACAGGAAGTCAGCCCCAAGAAAGTGTGAGCATGGGAGAGCTGTCCCTACTATGTGTCTGTCACGTGGCTGGCAGTGTGGTGGAGGAAGAGATGCCTCTCCCCACCCCTTGTTTCTTGCCACCTGTGGCAGGCTGGAGAGCTGGTGTCTGGGTCATGAGAGCAGAAGAGCTGGTCCTGCCCCTCACCAGCTGCAGCACAAAGGAGAGCAGGCCCTGCACCTCATCTGCATAGCATAGTAGAGCTGAGCCTGTTGGCAGGAGGGGGTGGGGCTCAGGTGAGCTGGCCCTGAAGGCAATTGAGCAGAAGTACTGACCCCACCCCCATCTGCCAAGTGGTGGCATGAGCTAGGGAAAGATGCCCTTTCCCCCTTACCCCTTGCCACCTTTGGCAGGCAGGAGAGCTGGCCTCAGACGCATGAGAGCAAAAGAGCTGGCCTTGCCCCTCACCAGTTGCAGCACTCAGGAAAGTGGACCCTGAACCTTGCCTGGACAACACAGTAGAGCTAGCCCTGGTGCTGTAGGTGTGGGTGAGCTGACCTCAAGGATGTGAGAGGAGGAGAACTGGCACCATCCCTTGCTGCTTGCTGCATAGGGTGAGCTAGCCAACAGGGTGCTAGAGAGCTCTTCCTGGTGACGAGGATGAGGGAGAGCCGGCGGGCTGACCAACCCAGCTACCACCCAGGCCCAGAACCAGGTCTATGAGTTGGCCCACCCCAACATCCATTCCATCTATGATCTTCTCGAGCAAGTGAAGGGGCCAGTCCTCCAGACCCAAAGCTGCAGGATCTTCATGACACAGGGCAATAGCCAGATGTCCAGTAGGAGTCCCAGTGATGGCCCAGCAGAAGCCAGAGGCCTTGAATCAGACCAATGACTCATTGCAGTGAATATTTGCAAGTAAAGATGTATGGACTAAAGAAAGGGTATACTGTGTGACTCACTGTGTCACACTGTGGCTTCCACAACAAGATTTTTCCTTTTCTTTTAAATTATATTTTGTTTTATTTTGGCAGGGGAGGTTGCCAGCAGAGAGGGTGGGTTCGAAGGCTCAGGGAGATCAATGGGATTGGGATGCATGATGTGAAATCCACAATGAATCAATAAAAAGTTAAAAAAACATGTCTTCCTTCTATTAACTATGTAGGTAACAGGCTATGACAGCATTGTATACCTTTGACTTTGCTACCAAGATGCCACAGATATTTTTCATCATATAGCATTGGTAAGTATCCCAGTGTTCTACTTTCACTCTTCTCCATGAAATAATTAGACTCAACACTATATCTGATTAATGTATTAATTAAAAACACATACATTACTTTATCATAATGCTTTTAAAAATATTTTAGTAATTGATGCAATATTAGTTTCTTTTATGAGTTTAACTATTTTATGTGTAATGGATTTGAAAACCCAATTCTGGCAAGTGATTCAGAGAATTTACTAGATGTCAAAAAGGTATGTGGTATGAAAAAGATTAATGCTCCTTCACTGGACACAGCCTCCAGAAAGACCACCATGTCTTGAACATGTAGAAGTATACCTTCTGCATAGCAGGAGCTCGATAAAGATTAGTTTGATAAACATATGATTGGTGAAACCATTAAAATCCTGTCAAGACAGGACAAAGAAATGAAATTTAGCACTAAGACATGGTCTTTCTACCCAGAAGTCAACACAGAGAGAACAATCAAGCAGACGTATCCAGTGTGTCCATGGGAAACATATTACATGACTCCCAGGTTAGCTACGAACAGAGCTCAACACAAAATCACAAGTTACGTAAGACATTACAAAACTTTTTCTATTATTTTTCTTGATAATGCAGTTTTCAAACATGAACTTTGTGGATGACAACATCATGCCATGATGTCAAAAAGTTGGACATCCCTGATAGAGCTGCCTCTAAGTGGCTTGTGTTGGATCTTAGTCAGAGGCCCAGGACAGTCTACTTGTTTTGAAGTACTCTCTGATATAGTCAATAATTTTTCATGTATTGGGAAAGAAAAAGTCACTCAATGTTCTAATTATCAATTGTCATATAATAACCTACTGCAAACTCAGAGTTATAAACCACAACAATTTTATTATGTGTATGGGTTCTGCTGGCTAACATTTCAGATACAGATGTTGAGACAGCTCTGTAATGTCCCAGTTTCACAATGTGTCTCAAGTAGGGAGACTTAAGTGGCTAGATGAATCTATGGCTGGACTAATTTAAAAGCTTGGCTCCCCCAATATTGTTGGCCAGAACATCTGTATCTATATAAGACTTCCTCTGGTTGTTTGGGCTTCTCTTAGCATAACAGCTAGCTTCTGAAGGGGGATCCTTAGAGAGAGTACCTAGATAATAAACATTTAAAGAGACAGAGAGTCATATTCCTAATAGTATAGAGCCTATTCTTGGACTTCACAGACATAACAAGATTCTATCATACTCTTGGTCAAACTATTCCAAAGCCTGCTGATTCATAAGGAAGACAGTTTCCCACCTCTAAATGCGAAATGTGTGTGTGTGTGTGTGTGCGCGCGCGCGCGCGCGCGCGTGCATGTGTGAATTTAAAAGGTTTTATCTTAAAGGCAGCATAGTCAGGTTGAGGTAAGAGTTGTCAAAGGCAAATTACCCATGTATTTGAAAGCCTTCTGGAACTTCCCTTGAGTGAGTTGGACCTTCATCGAATGCAGATGAAGCTCTGGATGTTTGATATCGACTCAGTTCAGGAATGATTCATGTGATTGTTGCTGCCACATCCAGAGGATGAAATGGAAGGGAAGACAGCTGAAATATTAATCTATGGAGGCCTGTCTTTTCATGGGCTCTTATAAATTATACAAAGCCAGTCACTGGTTTTAAGTGGATTAGCTGCCCATCATGTAGGCAAGGTCATGGCCCTGTGCTCTAGTTAAGGAAGATTGTTTCCCTCTAGTTTAAGTGATAATGTATAGGGAGAAACTTTGAACTTAAATGCAAGTAGGCAAGCTGAAACTTTTTATCATAATACCAAATACATTTCCTTATAATGAGGCACAGCAGTAATTTCTTAAATTCTAGAGGACTAAAGTCAGAATTGAAAAACAACACAAAATTTCAGTGCACTATTATCTATAGAATTTAAGCCTAACCAGTTTCTAAAATTCTCTGGACTAGAGGAAAAAACACTGGTATTAATAACTTCATAGTGGTTTAACCAGGTCATTCAAGATTATCCAATGATTGGCCTAATGCCTTTAATATCATATCTTTTATAATAGTGTGATCATATTTTTACATTTGGAAAGTTCCTTTAAATTTGAGAAGAGGGGAAACTTAACATCTATTCTGCCATTTTATCTTCCTAATTACACCTTAAAATGGGGAATGAAGTAAAATTATCTCACAAATAAAGAAAATAAGGCACTAAGAGATTTAATGAATTATCCTCAGTTAGCCAATAAATTATCAGCAGAACAGACCCTAGAATCAACACACTCAATCTGGTCCCCAGGTAAGCACATAGTACTCATCCTACAACAACTTATGTGGTTCCAAAGTGAGTGAGCTCCATATTAAAGATGCTTCCAGTTTCTTCTTAGATATACTCTCCTAAAGGTCACAGACTGTCTTAGTCAGTGTTCTATTGCTGTGAAGAGACACTGTGGCCACAGCAACTCTTATAAAGGAAAACATTTAATTGGGGGTTGGCTTACAGTTTAGAGGTTTAGTCTATTTTGTCATGGCAGGAAGCATGATGGTGTACAGGCAGGAGAAGGAGCTGAGAGTCCTACATCTGGATTGGCAGGCAAAAGGAAGAGAGAGAGACACTGGTCCTGGCTTGAGCATTTGTAATCTCAAAGCCCACCCCAAGTGACACATTTCCTCCAACAAGGCCAAACTATACCAGGTTTTCTTTTGGGCCACCAACCAGCTCCAAAATCACAACAAGAGACTTAGTTATGAGTGTTCAGCCTTAGCTTAGTCTGGCTTCTTCCTACCTCGAATAACTTAACCTGTTTCTCTTTATCTATGTTTTGCCTCAGGGCTTTTTATCTTTCTTACTTTTTTTTTGTATGTCTTACTTTCACTGCTTCTCATGTCTAGCTGGCAGCTGACTGGCTCTGGGCATCTCCCTCTTTTTCTCCCTCATTCTCTCCTCTCTTCTTCTTCTTGAGCCTAGGTTTCTCCTCCTATTTATTCTCCCTGCATGCCAGCCACGCCTATCCCTCTCCTGACTAGCTACTTGTCTTTCACCTTTTTATTAGATAGATCAATCAGGTGTCTTAGGCAGGCAAGGTGAAACAGCAACACATCTTTACATCATTAACAAAGGCAGCATAAACAAATGTAACACATCTTTTCCTAGTTAAATAATATTCCACAACACCACACCTGCACCAACAAGTCCACACCTCCTAATAGTGCCACCCCCTATGAGCCCCTGGGGGCCATGATTATTTAAATAACCACACAGACCAAGGGATAAGGAAATAGAGTCTTCAAAACTTCCTTCCTAGTAAGCTTGTTTCTCAAAGTCTAAGCATATTGAAATCTTCTGGGCTTATGACTCTGCAGAGATGCTTTTAATTATAACTATAGGTAGCTGTCAAACTTATGAGTTTGAGAGTGACCATAGATGCCTCCTTGCACATCACTCTTTGATACTGTCAATCTGGGCACAATTCCCTAGACTCAAATTTTATAATTTAGTTACTTGCACCAGACTGTTATCTTCTGGGCTATTCTGAGCCTTCCTCCTTCTGTATTAGTTACTTTTCTGTTGCTTTGATAAAACATTATGAAAAAAATCAAACTGTAGGAGAGAAAGAGTTAATTTGGGATTACAATTCTACATGGATAACAGTACATGATGGCAGAGAAGAGGTAGGGAAACATGTGGCAGACACGGTGACCATAACAGGAAGGTGACAGCCCACATCTTGAACTGTAAGCAGGAAGAAGAGAAAGGCAAGTAGGCTGAAGATTTAGACTTTCTTTCTTTCTTTTTTTTTTTTGGTTATTTGAGGCAGGGTTTCTCTGTGTAGCTTTGCGCCTTTCCTGGAACTCACTCTGTAGCCCAGGCTGGCCTTGAACTCACAGAGATCTGCCTGGTTCTGCCTCCCAAGTGCTGGGACTAAAGGTGTATGCCACCACTGCCCAGTGAAGATTTAGACTTTCAAAGCCCATCCAAGTGATGTACTTCCTCTAGCAAGGCCACATGTCCTAAAATGCTCTCAAACAGTGCCACCAACTGGAGACCAAGTGTTAAAATGCCAAGACTATGGGAGACATTTCTCATTCAAAACCACTTACATCCTCCATGTCTAATTCATCATCAAATCCTCTCTGATATTAATAAACATGATCCTCAGGCATGGATATACTGGCAAATATTTAAGAAGCAATTCTAACAACAACAGCAAAACAAAAACAAAAGCCAACCAAACAACAACAACAAAACCACAAAACAACTTGTCATCCTTCTGATTCGTACTGTTTGCCAATTTCTGCTCTGCAAATGCAGAAGCTAAGGACATGTTGTCATTGAATAAGGAACTGGCAAAGAGATATGCACCGTTCACCCTTGCAAGCCAGTCAGTCAGCTCTGGTATACTGTTGATTCATTCTACTTCTCCTCTAACTCCTTGTTGTGATTGATTTTAGTACATAGTAAATCACTTTCCAGTAGGATTTGTGCAGTATATTTCCACTTGGTCTGTATCCCTCTGGTCTTAAAATCCTGTCACATATATCTGTCATTCCCCATCTACTTATCACTCAGCAACCAAAGCAACTTTCCAAGCCAGATATCTGCTGGTATCTTCTTGTTTCTAAATGCCCGAACCTGGTTCTTTGGCATAGCACAAATCTCAAGATGGTACTCTAGTTCCTTTAAGGTCTAGAGCAGTGGTTCTCAATGTTGGTTGCACCTTACAACCCTCTAAGGAGTCTATTTTTCTTTAAACATTTTCTTTTTCTCATTGTGGAGTTTTGGCATTAATCCTGGATTTCTTAAAATATTGTATTCAAGTATAATTTATCTTAATTAATGAGAATTTTGGGTTTTATTTTCCTAAAAGTTTATGTGTTTGAGCATTTTGGCTGCATGTTTGTGTGTTCTATATGCATGCAGTGCCCATGGAGATCAGAAGAGGGCATTGATGCCTTGGAATTGGAGTTATAGACAGTTGTGAACTGCCATGTGTGTGCTGGGAACTGAACCCAGATTCTCTGTAAGAGCAGGAAATGTTCTTAAACACTGAGCAACCTCTCCAGCCCAGTTACTGAGGTTTGGAGATGTCCAATTATTTTTTTTACCCAAGGCAAGTACCTCACTCTATTTCCTCCATGCCACCTGAAGAATTTGTTAAAAAGAATCCCTGTATCAACACAGCATCCCACATTCACTCCAATAGAACCTCTGCAAGTGATAAGAAGCATCAGAATTTTTTCATATGCCTGGTTAATTCTAGGATTCTAATGCCAGCTAGCTTGGTTGGTAGAGCATGAGACTCTTAATCTCAGGGTCATGGGTTCGAGCCCCACGTTGGACACCAGATGTAAGACAAATTGCTAAATGGTCTTATTAATAAAAAAAACCTGGGGCTAGATATTGAGGTTAAAACCAAGAGATCAGAGGAACAGGACAAGCTACAGCCAACCTCACCTTACCAGCCCTCAGCTTCCAAAGAGACCTACTTCCTATATACCCACACCTATATGCCTTTCTGTTCCTGCCATCTCACTTCCTCTCTCCACCCAGCTGTATCACTTCCTCTTTCTGTACAGCTCTGTCACTTCCTGTCTATCTGTACAGACCTTCAGACCTTTATGGTTAGTGCTGGGATTAAAGGCGTGTGCCACCATGCCTGGCTCTGTTCCCAGTGTGGCCTTGAACTCAACAGAGATCCAGATGAATCTCTGCCTCCTGAATGTTAGGATTAAAAGCATGTGCTATCATTGCCTCACTTCTATGTTTAATACAGTGGCTGGCTTTTTCCTCTGATCCTGAGATAAGCTTTATTAGGGTGCACAGTATATTGGGGGACATAATATATCACCACACTCATCGAAGTTTGAAAGCTACTGTCAAGTTTTCTTGACTTCCTGGATTCATCTCTTACAATACACTCCCCCATATTATAATCTAGTAATACTAACCAGTAGATCTTGGCACAAACTGTGCACTTCCTCACCAAGGAACGTGTATTTGCTGTTCACTCTGATGACTATATCTTGCTCCCTTTTGAAATTTTTTCTTCATTCCAGACTTCATCTAAGATGCTTTCCTGGGTGTTTCTATCCCACATCATTCATTACTGATTGGATTAGTCATCTACTGCTGTGTAACAAATTCCCCCAGACCTAATAGCCTCAAGCAACATAACATTGATGGGTCTGCGGTCAGGAGACAGGGTTCAACTTTAGTTCAGTTCTTTCCTTCAGAGTCTTTCATGAGGCTGCAACCACATTGTTAGATAGGCCTTGGATCTCATTTGCATATTCACAGCCACCCTCCCTCTTCAGTCCTTTTGTCATAAGGTACAGCTGGAGTGTATTGCAAGTCATCTGTGTCTGTTCCTTCAGCTCTATGGCTGCCTCTCTGCCCTGTGTCACCGAGGGTTGGAATCCTACAAAAACAATTTCCTAGCCTCCTTTGCCAGTTTCTGCTAACTGGAAGGACGGATGGGTATTGGGAAGGGAAAAGGAAGATAGGAAACTTTTTTCTGTTTTCTATTTCTGGTGGCATCTTAATCAGCATTGGGCAGCTCCAAGCTCCAGTGGCTTGTATGCTTCAGAAAGGCTTCTGGAATTTTCAGCCATGGCTCAGTTCCAACCCTGTCAAATGTTCCAGGCATGTCAGTGGTAAGTGGATTCTGGGCTCTGGTGACCTGCCTCCTGTTCTGTAGCTCAAGCCTAGGGGTGTCTGTGACTTCCTGCAATTAGTCACTAATCTCTGGGTTACCTCATGTCACAGGTTGGGTTCTCTGGAAGCTAACACTGAGCTGTAGTTTGGCAGGCTGGATATTTATTAAGGCTTCACATTTGTGAGAGGGAGGAAGAGGGAACAGGATTGGGCAAAGGGTGAGTAAAACTGGGATGCAGGTCTGTGAAAGCCTTGGCCAACCCCACAGGGAGATCTAGAGTAGATAGGGCCTATCACTTATCTGGAAATGGACCAAAATAGTGCCCCAAGAAAGCATGGCTTTGGGCGAGATGTTGTTCAAAAGTTGAGGCAGGCCCTGAAGGGAGCTGACAGCTGGAGGCTGTTTGCTTGCACAACTCCCGGCAGGTGAGACAAGACCTTCCTTGAAGGGGATTTGGAGAGGTGCTTCTCAATGTCCTCCACATATCCCTTTTCCCAGCACCTTGAACGCATTTATAATCAATTCCATGCTCCTGGTTTCTTTCCTTTTGAAATACCTGGAGCACTATATACTGCCTTGGCTGAACATGAACAAATACAAAAGGCACGGTGCCACCTATGAAATGAGAAGGTCATGTGTCATTATCATACAAAGCTAGCAGAGAGAAGGTGCAAAGGAAAGCTCTGGCAGCAAGAGGAGGAGGCATCTCAGAAAGAGAGAAGGGCCAAAAGTCGATGGAAGCCTGACATGCTCATGCCCTCCATGAACCCACGGGCATCACAGTCGAGACAGGCAACAACCGAGGGAATCTAGAAACACTAAGAGAGCTTGGAAAAACTCTAAGCCTGGGGCAGATATATTGTTTCTAGCTTCCTAGGGAAAGGTGCAAGTTCCTCAGAGGGACCCCCAGTATCATGTTAGTGCACCATGCTCCTACAGATATGCTGATATTAAACAGAAAGATGGGAGGAGAAAGGATGGGGGGGGAGAAAAGAGGGGGGGGGAGAACCAAGCCAACCAGACTATGTATATGTATGTGTCTTTAAGAGTGTCCCCAGGTGCTCCATTCTGATGTCCACAAGGGCTGGTAAACACAGTGTTGACTTAGCTATGTTGCCACAGGAAGTAATATAGCACTCTGCTCATCAGAAAGAAGGGGGAGAATGGATAGTCAATAAGCAATTATCAGCCTTGGCTACAGATGGTGATAATGAATTGTAAAATGTGAGTATTTTCTTTCTTGCCAATACTCAGGGTTCACATTGTTGTAGCCTCTCCCCTTGATTTTTGAAAAGTGCATTGATTGGTGAAATCCCAAATTCAAACCCACTGATCTTCATCATTTTTCTGCAGGAGTCTGGCCTATAGAATAAAAGATACTCAGATGAAAATTAGCAACTATAACTGACTAATCTAGACTGAATTGCTGAAGACAAAAGACAAGGAGACTCATTCACTATCCAGGTAGCCTTCGTTCTTGCAGTTCTACAAAGAGGCCTTGAACACTGGGCGTAGTAGCCATCCTAGACGGGCAGTGGGGCATCATGGGACTCTGGCTTCCAGGCTCATCTCTTGTCCCTATTCACTTGACTGTGCCCTAGTCATCCTGAGTGGCTTACTTGGCATTTTCAGTCATCTGGTCTTCATGCCCATCTTGATCCTGCTGCATTTTGACTCAGTCTACCACTCTGGAGAAAGGTGCTTCGACCTCTTCCAGCGCAGTTCAAATGCTATTGCCTCTACGTAAGTTTCTGGCATTCCTTCCAACTGGACCTGACTCCTCTTCCCTGAGCACCCAGAGAACTTCCGTGATACTCCACTAGGACAAGTACTGTGACTAATCCATAATATGGGTGTGTGCTCGATTTCTTTAAGTCAAGACCTTTGCCCTATTTATCACTGTAAGGACAGGCACTAGGACAGTACCTGTGAAATGGAAGTTACTCAGTACATGTTTTGAAGAGAACATATGATGAATGTATATTATAATTAATGGTTGTAGAGTGAGCAGATGAACATACACTAGAAGAAATGGAGGAGGGGATGTGAAAGGGTCAGTAAGATGGCTCAGCAGGTAAAGGTGCTTGCTGCCAAGTGTAATGACCTGAGTTTGATCCCCAGGATCCACATGGTGGAAGAAGAGAATCTATTTCAGCAAGTTTTCCTCTGGCCTTCACATGTGTGCTGTGGTGCATTCTCATGTGAACACACACACACACACACACACACACACACACAGAGTGCATAGATTAAATAAAAAATAAAAGAAGTGGTGAAGAAGGAAAGATAGGAAGGAGGTCTGGGGGAGGTCAGAAGGGGAGAGAAAAAAGGAAGTGGGAGGGAGGGAGGGAAGAAGGGAGGGAGGAAGGAAAGAAATGAGAGAGGGAGGGAGGAAGGAAAGAAAGGAGGGAGGAAGGAAAGAAAGGAGGGAAGGAGGGAGGAAGGAAAGAAGGGAGGGATGAAAGAAGGGAGGGAGGGAGGAAGGAAGGAGAGAAGGGGGAAAGACAGAGAGAAAGGAAAAATATGAATGAGCGAATGAGTGACCCTGCAGCTCACTCTGGGTGAGCATCCCCTGGCATGGGCATTGCCAGTCTCCAGGGTGAATAACCCCCACACTCAGCGGTGCTCACTCCTTCCCTTTGTCAGATTTTCCCCGACAGGAGCCCTCTCTTGTCACTGCTCATTATCTTTCCTGTGTCTGAGTTGCCTTGCATCCTCTTCCCCACAGATAAAGAAGGGAATCCAACTTAGCAAGCTCAGCAGGACCACGGGAAAGAGCAAGCCTCAGCGGCCTGCGTTCCAGACAGCAGCTGCAGTGCAATGACGGCCTGAGACAGATCTCTCCGAGGTAGACAAAGACAGGAGCACAATCCCAGAGGGCCTGCCAGGGTCACTTGTCATGTAACAGGAGGGAAAGCCCCATGGCTTTCCACAAGAGAAGCGGACAATCAGGCCACAAAGGCAAAACCCAAAAGCTGGCCAGACACAAGAGTCACGTTTGGCTGGGCTTTAAAGTTAAAAAAAATGCAGCAGGCTAAGCAAGCCACTAACCAAATAGGCAGACAGATAATGTAAGGGCGAGTGAGGCAAGCCTGCTGCTTTTACTGGGAAAAGCAGCTGGTTCGAGTTAGGGGGAAGCTTATCTTTTCTAAGACCACATTACATTTGCTTTCAGCAGGTTTTATGGAAATATAAGGGATGGATAAAACTCTCAGATTCTGATAATAATTGGATCTCTCTCTATATATATACATACATACATACATATGTGTATATATGTATATATGTGTATATATGTATACATATATATGTTTGTCTCTCTCCTTCTGTCCCTCTTCCTTCCCCTCCCCCTCTCTTTCCTCTCCATTCCCATTCCCCTGCCTCCATCCTCTCATAATTCATGCTTTCATGGTCTCTTTCTCTCACTGTGTCCTCCTCTCATATGATCCCTGAGGCCACTGGGCAGGGCTCCAGTGTCCTGTGTCCTCTCCCAGGTGTTGTCCTTTGATTGGGAAGGATGTAGCAATCCCAGTTCCCAGAAAGAAAGGTCGTCTTTAGAGCCAGGAACTACATTTCCCTCCTGTGATATCGTACCTAGGGCTAGAATGAGACTGAGTACTTGGGGACAGAAGACATTTCATCTCAAAGCATTTAACAGACATTAACAAATCCATGGCTTCGCGCTACCATGAAGGTGTAGCTGGGTTCCTGGCCCCTTGGCACACAGAGCGCTTCTCTTTGTGAAGGGAGTTCAAATGAAACGGACAGTACTGCAGAGCAAACCTGTCTACCGTGTTAAATTGGTACTCTTTGTGTAAGTCCTGTGTCCTAGAAAGGTACCTTCTTATCAGATTCAAAATCTAAGTCACACCTTCTATTTCAGGCTTGACCTGAACAGAGATAATTGTTTCCACCCATTTCTCCTTCCAGCTAAGGCGTGAAGGAAGGAGCTTCTGTCCTGAGATTAATAAAAAACGTAAACCCAAATCTCTACCAAACACCGGATGAAGATGGTGACATCCAAATGACACAAGGTGGGATGAAGGTTGATTGGTCTGCTCCCCAAAAAGGATGCTCTCTGTAGCTCTGTAGCAGACTGACCTGAGTGCCTGAGAGAAAACAGTTGTTGAGATTAAGATTTAGGTGACCGTGTGTGTGTGTGTGTGTGTGTGTGTGTGTGTGTGTGTGTGTGTGTGAAAGAATACAGCCAGGAACCAATAGTGTGTGAAAGCACACCCTAAGCTATCATTTGAAAGGTAATCCAGTCACTCTGCTGATCTTCCTCCAGAAGACATCACAGTCTTGAGGGAAAAATAGGTTCCATTAATTTTAGATTTATTTATTTTATGTGTATGTGTGTTTTGCCTGCATGTATGTATGTGTACCATGTGCATGCCTGGTGCCCATGAAGGTTAAAAGGGAGATCAGTTCCCCTGGAATTGGAACTACAGATGGTTATGAGTCATCATATGGGTGCTGGGAACTGAACCCAGGTCATCTATAAGAATAAGTGCTCTTAACCAATGAGCCATCTCTGCAGCCCCCAAATGGGCTGCATTTTTTAAATGATTCTATTTTGTGGGTTCTCCACACAGCCTTTGATTATATAAGACCACTAAGATCTTCTGGATTTTTGTGGATCTGCATCTTTCCACATTTGTACTTTGTTGGAAAGGCAGGGGTAGCCTCCTTTGGTTGTTCTCAAGGCTGAACTCAGTGTTGGCCAGGTGCCTCATATCCACATGCTGGAGACCTTAGTCACCTAACTGCACAATAAGCACCAATTAGGTCAAGATGTCTAGTTCTATGAGGATGTCTTGGGGATGCAACTGTGTTTTCTCTTTCCTTTAGTGTTATGCACTTTCAAAGCTGGGAGGGCCCGTGGTAGCCATCTGAGTTGACTTGTTCATCTCATAAGAAGTGGAAGCCTCACAGAGTAATGGTTCTTAGGAAGCTACCCAGCTGTGTCTTAGTATGTGATTCTCTGTAATGTAGTCCTGGTTCTCTAGTTCAGGATGTGCGAAGAAAATGCTCCCATTTCCAAATTCCTTTCTTTCTAGCCATAAAATAAATTTTAAGCTTTTAAAAAGCAACTTGTTTGTTACTCTGCCTGAACTCCCTCATGCCTCTCTTCCAAAGAATTTTCTGGAAAGGAGAACCAGTCCTATAGCTGTTTCCTCTGCTAGGAAGATAAGAAAGAGACAGCTGACCCAAGATGGGCTTTCCTCCATGAATTGGGAATTCAGGTACAGCAACTTAAGTTTCTGTTGTGATAAATGTCAGGATTCTCTACAGAAGCACAACCAGTGGGACAGACAGACATACATAGGATAATGATATAGATGATAATTATGTGGTTAGAGAGACACAGGCATAGACATATTGAAAAAGATTCACTTGAGTCGTTGACCCTCATGATTATGGAGGCTGAGAAACCCTATGGTTGTGATCTGTGAGCTAGAGGCACAGGAGAGCCAATGTATAGTCCTAGTTCAAACTCAAAGGCCTGAGAACCAGGGCAGCCAATGGTACAATTTCTGGTCTGAGTCTGAAGGTCCAAAATCTTGGACTACATGTGTCCAAGACAGTAGAAGATGGATGTCCCAGCCAAAGTACACAGTTCATTTTCTTCCATTATTTTGGTTCTATTTCGGCCCCCTTTGGATTATATGACACTTGTTCACACAGTCTACTAATTCAAACACTGTTATATACATACCCTCACAGATGTACTCCAAGTGTTTTACCAGTGTTTTACGAAGTGTTTTATCTGGACATTCCTGGGCTCATTCAAATTGACATGGAAAACCAACCATTGCAACATGTACCAAATTTTCCCATATATAAGGAGAAATACAATGTGCCAATCACTGGGATAGAACTAAACCATCACAAAAGATTAGTGGCTTCATAGGCAAGAGTCAAGTAAAGAGACCCACCACGTGGTTCACAATAACTTTTCATTTGTTCCCAGTCTTCAAGAGTCATACTGTTCTTTCTGTCCTTGGGTTCAGGGAGACAACTTCTCAGTCTTCCAATTACTGTTTCTTTCTCTTAAAATAGTTACATTAGATTTCTTACATGCTCCAAAGTCCATGTATTATACATACTTTCATTGCTTCCATCAAATTCAATGCCCTCTGTGTTAGTCTTCTACTCCTACCTAAAAAAATTGCCACAAAATGTAGCAAATTAGTCTTCGAGGATCAGGAACCTAGGTATGCCCTAAATGGTACTTTGATTGAGCATCTCTATTTTTTTTTTTTGTTTTTTTGAGACAGGGTTTCTCTGTGTAGTTTTGGTGTCTGTCCTGGATCTCATTTGAACTCACAGAGATCCGCCTGACTCTGCCTTCCGAGTGCTGGGATTAAAGGCATGCGCTGCCGCCGCCGCCAGCACCTGGCTCATTGAGCATCTCTTATAAGCCTGGAATCAAAATTTCACTCGGATCATATTTCCATCTGAAGACCAAACTTGGGGGAGGTATTCTTCTAAGTCCATTCATATGGCTTCTTTCAGGCTTCAAAAATCCACTTCCAAGTTCATTCACTCATATTATTAGCCTTTCTTCAGGGTTGTCTCATGATTTGACAGTTGGCCACCTTAGAGCAAGTAATGTAAGAGAATATGAGAAGAAGCAGCTAGAATAGAACCCATGATCTCAGTGAACCTAATCTCGGAATCCATATCCTACCACTTCTGCCATATTTTGTCCATTAGAAGTGACTCACTAAGGCTAGCATGCCCTCAAGACAGAAAGAATTTCACAAGGGCATGAATACCAGAAGGCAAGGCTCATGGGAGAAGAAAGATCTTAGAGACTACCTGCCATAACTTCTTATGTCAGATTAATAGTCAAAGTTCATTGAATATATATTTATAGCAGGTATCCTATATTTTCTGTACTCTTTTAGTCTTGTCTCTTTATATTCCTGGACATCTTCTGATTCAACAGAGATTCTGAAGCCATCCCTCTTCCTAGCAAGTGCTTATACTGATAACTAAGGACAAAACTTACCACCAGCTTGCAAATTCTTTGAAAGCAGAAACTGTTCCTATACTTTGCAGGCATGGCCTGTCAATAGAGATACCATTGGCGACTGACTAGATCTATAATGACGAGAGAGAGAGAGAGAGAGAGAGAGAGAGAGAGAGAGAGAGAGAGAGATCTAGCATGACTCTCTGGCATTTCTGCTCTACTTCTGACTGATTTTGACTTTGACCTTCATAGGGCCCCAGTCTCTCCTTTACCTTAAAACACAGAGATTGGGCCAGAACTTCAAGACTACTGCAAGGACATGTTCTAAGGAATCATGTTTTATTGAAATTTTCCTTGGGGTGGCATACTAGACACTTCTGATGGCCCTTCCTTCCCATTCCCTTGCCCCATCTTTAGTGTCAGCAACATCTACCTACGGGGGCACTCTATTCTTGCTGAGTATGTCTGTCTTCTTCCTGCCTCTGGGCCCTCTTTAATCAGGTGGGAGTTTGCCTGTTCTGTGTATTTGCACAGCTTACAAAGGGGAGGGTATTTGTATCCTGGGAGACAATCCTTAACCACGGTCAGATGGCAGATAGCAGGGAATGGCCTCCTGTCCTTCCAGTGGATTTCAGAAAGCATTCTCTGCTCTTTCTTGATAGCTAATGCTCTGTTGGTTGCCCTTCATCTTGTTTGGGTCTCTTCCATTAAAGTCCAAACATGAGGAAACTTAGATGAAAAAGATAATGTATGTGACCTGAGCAAAATCTTACATGGAACAGGATAGCCTTGTCCTTCTGGTCCTCTAAGCCAGTTTCAAAGTGAGAAGTTGTCTAACTGCAGTGAAGGGCAGAAATGCAGCCATTCTTCTCTGCCTGGCCCTCTAAGGAGAGACAGACACCATGTTCCCCTTGCAAGTAACCTAGAGCAGCTATAGATAAAGTAGAGAGCAATCCAGAGGTCCCAGTCCTGAGTTGTTCTGGGCTACACTGGGCATGTGAGAAATTCCAGCAACCTTTAAAGCCTCCTGGAGAATATACATGAGCCCAGATATTGGCCAAAGAGCTTACTAGAGAGATTTACCACCATGGAGCAAGATCAATCCTAGAGCCAAGTGAACTGATTTGCCCACCTGAACTGCCTAGTTTGGGGTCAGGGCCATCAATAGCTATAAGGGCTTAGAGGAGCTGAGATAGTGAGGAGAATCATATGGCCCTGGGAGAGGATACCACAGGTTCATTCAAGTCAACTTCATGAACTTTAGCAGTTGGCAGTTACCAGGCATTGTGAACATATGTTGCCATGGAGACGTGAAGGGTTCCCAAAAGAAAACAATAACACCCTTAAAGACCCCTTTCTTTCATGACTATGAGATGTAACATACTCCTTCCCCATACTCAGGTGACATCATGAAAAATATTAAGGGAAAAAGAGCAACAGGAATTGACCATTTAAAGCAAAAGATAGCAAATTTCCAAAAGAGATTATTTAAATTATTAAAATGGACCGCAGCTGTCAGATCAGAACTGAGTTCAGTAATCTCTCTCTCTCTCTCTCTCTCTCTCTCTCTCTCTCTCTCTCTCTCTCTCTCTCTCTGTGTGTGTGTGTGTGTGTGTATGTGTGTGTATGAATATCCATATACATGTCTGATTTAGGAAATTACTTTACATAAATGTATGGAACCTGGAGGTGTCTTTAGATTTTTTTCCCAGGTGCTGGAAATAAGGCTTCTCTATCAAGATGTCTCACTATGGGGATTTCTCCAGGCTTCTCAGCTGGGACAGCAGTCCCTGCTCAGGGCAGGCTCTTTTAAGCTGGAAATCCACAAGCTGCAAATGCACTTCCGGTGTCCAGTTTAACCTGGAAGGCAGATGTCAGGGGTCTTAATACATTCAGCAAGAATTGTGAAGGAAGGATTGAGGTGGAGAGGGCAGCCTTCATTCATTTCATCTCCTTTGGCAGTCTGTTTCCCTGCTGCCTTCCTCAACCGCATCAATGCTATCTGTGTCCCCCTGTCTTTCCCAGCCTCCCCCGGGATGTCTCTTCTACCGGTGACAGTTGCTGAGGGTTCCCCAGGGCAGGTCGAAGTATGATTTGCTTTTCAAGCTCTGCCCACTTATTGATCTCCTGTCTGAGAAATGTCAGCAGCAGCCAGGAGCTCTCCCAGCTAAGGCACTTAGCTTGGAAACCTGGGGTAGCTGCCTGTATAAATCCCTCCCACTTCTACCTGTCTGGCTTTAGAACCATCCCCACCCCCACCTAGGGAAAAGTCTTCGAAGATGAGATGGTGAGAATCAAACAGCTACATGCTTTGAACACTGGGAGGGGAACCAGATTTAAATTGGGCAAAGGACACAAGCTCAGAGGCACTGCACTTCACTTCCCGCCTTGAGAGCGGGTAGGGGAATTTTCCAAAAGAGGTTGGCCAGGGGCAGATGCTCAGTGGGTTCAGGAGTCAGAAACCGGGGCTCTGGTCCAGGATCAGGACAGAAACAGTAACCTATTATTCCCACCGCCATCCTCTCACCTCACACCCCCAACTCAGTGCGATTTAAATGCAGGGTTGTAAAGAGGGAGGGAAAGAGAAAGACTGTGTGTTTAGTGGTTAAACCTTTTAAAGTTTAAGTGCATAAACAGGCCTTCTCCGTATCTGTCTATAGCAATTCCCCTGACAGTTACAGCAAAATTACAGAAACTGGGTCGTTTATATAACCCTTTGTATTGTCAAAGCACATTAACCGGCTGCCTTCTTGCACCCTGCCGAGCTGTCTTCAGCTGTCAGATCCCCATACTGCAGCTCCACACACTGAGGGTAAAGGACTCTGGCAATAAGCACATGGGGAATACTGGACCCTCAGGTGCAACAAATTTTTGAAAAGGAGATTTTAATTTCCTCTGCATATGAGAGTCCCACAGTTTTAGAATATACTGGATTCTCTGATGCCAGGCCAGATGCTTAGACACCTGGCTAGTGAGCTTTTTCCTCCCCCGTGGGCAAACCACCATACCTGTCTTTCCTTCTGGATAGGGTTGAAAGGCCTCATTCATCCATTCAGTTAAAGGAGAATTATTGAATGTTTTTGAAACTACTAGTACTTTGAATAACACGAAGCAGTCGCTGTTTTTGTTTTATTAATTCAGTGCAGAGTGATGAGTTTCACTGTTCTCTCTCTCTCTCTCTCTCTCTCTCTCTCTCTCTCTCTCTCTCTCTCTGTGTGTGTGTGTGTGTGTGTGTGTGTGTGTGTGTGTATACACACCCTCTTACAAACTTCTTTCCTTTTTCTCGTCCCCTTCATCCCCCCAATCCCCATACAGTGTCCTTCTGTCTGTGTTAATGTACATACATCTCATCTTCCTACCCCCTTAAACCTCTTTTCCCCTTTCCTGGTCCCCTTTCTAACCTTACAGTAAACCTCTTCATTCCTGTCTCTACCTCCACTCCACTAACCATGTGTTTTTGGCAAGTTCCGTTTTCCTTCTCCCTCTACCTCAGGCAAGAGCCCCGAAAACACTCTCACCAATGGAGCTAGAGATGGCGTGGGAGCTGCAGGTGCAGGTGGACATGGAGCTAGAGCTATAAATAGAGATGAAGAGGTAATAATGGAGACAGAGATGGAGTGTTTTCTGGAATTCCACCCGAGGTAGAGGGAGAAATAAACCCAAACTTGTCAAGGTCACATGGCTAGTGGTAGTGGAGGTGGTTTTAACCTCTCTACTCAGCTCTCCCTCATCTATAGAAAAGTTTTTCTCTGCCATTCCTGGTCCTGACACTTCCGTTCAAACTCTTTGATCCACTTCATCCTGTAGCCTTGAAGGGATCATGACTTCCGTTTTTACACAGAAGGGGCTTGAAGCTCCATAAGTTCAGCAAGGAGATGGGGCCTGCTGCAGGATTGGACTATGAATGCTTCAAATTGTAAAGACCTGGCTCGTTTGGCAGTCCCAGCCTCATCCCAGGCCCAGCCATCACTCCAGACCAACCCACTCATGTGGACAACATAGCGTTTTGCAGAGGGACTTTCATTGAACAGAATTCGTCCAGACCTGGAGCGAGGACATTCTTTCCTTATCTCTGTGCTCTCTGTGTATCAGGAAGTTAACTGCTAGAGGAAGCAGGGCTGCTAACTGGAAGATGACTCCCTTGATGTGATTTATGGAGTTGTGAGGATTTCCTGAAATTGGAATGTCCGTTATATCACCACTAACATCTAAAATTCCAGTTCCCTTCATTCCTTCCTTCCCCTTCCCTCCCTCTCTTCCTCCCTTCCCTCTCCCTCCCTCCCTTCTTTCTTTCTTTGTTTCTTTGTTGTCATATATATCCCTGGCTGTCCTGGAACTTACTATGTAGACCAGGCTGGCCTCGAACTCACAGAGATCTGCATGCATTTGCCTCCTTAGCACTGGAATTAAAGGCATGCACCACCTCACCCAGCTCCAGTTTCTTAAAAAGTTAAGTATACATATATCATCCCACTCCCAGGTATTCACCAACGGTAAGAGGAATCATACATCCATATGCTGATACCTGAATGCTCAAAGAAGCTTTACTTATTCCAAGCCTAGAAATAATTCAAGTGTCCATCAGCAAGTGAATAGCTAACAAGTTGTGCCATATCAGTATTTTTCAGAAATAGAAAATAAATTGATAACTGTCTCAACATGGATGAATTCCAGAAACATTAAACAAATGAGCTATCTGCACAAGGGTACATGCTTTGTGATTTCCACTCATTTGAAGCTCTTGAACAGCTAATCTACTACGGTGATAGAGCTTAGAATAGGGCTTATGTTAATGCAGGACAGTTTGGGCTAGAAAGTAGAAGAGAGAACTTTCTAGAGAAGTGGATGTTTTCCATATCTTGATGGGAAAATGGTTACATGGGTGTACCCATTTGTCAAAATTAATCAAAATGCACAATTAAGGTGGCTACATTTTGTAGCATGTGATTTATACATCTCTAAAACTGATTTTTTAATAGATTACTGGCACAATAGAGGTGACATTCTTAGCTGGAGTGTATATACACACCACTGGGAACCTATTGGTGTTTTCAGGAAAAGACCTTAGAGTTTTCTTGTGTTCTACTTTCACAAGTTTGCCCACACTCACTAAACTCAAACATACAGGAAACAAAACATTGCAAATAACCATTCTTAGTTACATATCTAGCAGACAGCTTGCTTATCAGAATTTTGCCTGCCTTGGGGGTTAAATTCTCAGGGAAAGATTCCAAAATGGAATGCTAACCCATCTGCATTGTGAATAGTAAGGAAGGGCTGAGGGTCATTTCTAAGTCTGAAGAATCACCAGGCTACTTAACCTGTTTTGCCAGGAAGATGGTGGAGAAGCCACACAATCTCTCAGCTGTCTATGACTTAAAGCAGGTTTGAAATTACAATCTTGTCACACCCATTAAACGCACCACAGTGCAGTGAAATCCCATTATCGTCCATATATTAACTGTGCTGACAGATGCAGGATGGAACTGTGGACACCGCCAGAAACACTTCATTCCTTTGGGAACCAGGAAGCTTGGAAAAGTCTGTCTCAGCAAAAGTTACCGTTAACAATCATCTCAGCCCTCCAGATCCAAGCTGGAATGGAATGGGTTGTGTTGAACAGCACCTGGTAAAGGGAAGCACGTGAGTGTGTATGTGTGTGCACGTGCACATACCAGCAAGAGCTGGGGCAGCAGTTTGCAAGATATTTCAGAAACTAGCAGAAGCAGCAGCAGCAGCAGCAGCAGCAGCAGCAGCAGCAGCAGCAGCAGCAGCA
>CABHPH010141863.1:0-10441 GCA_902168325.1 Peromyscus nudipes | reverse complement strand
CAGCAGCAGCAGCAGCAGCAGCAGCAGCAGCAGCAGCAGCAGCAGCACTTGGGAAGTTGAAATGCTGAAACCTGTGAATCAATCCAGGCACAAAGTTTTCAGTTTCTAATTTCATTCCTGTTTCCAACACCTTGCAGAGAGTCAATCTGTGCAGAAACACACCCTCTTGGCATTTCTCATATTCAGTTCCAAGGGGATGCAGGGACCACAAGTGTCTAAACGGTTTATTTCTTTAAGAAGACCCTATACCATCAATGATTGCTCTTGCAAACTCTCAAGAACTTCTCAGTGTCCAGATTCAGAAACATTAGAGTAAAAAAAAAATTCTCATCTAGACTGACAGTGTTTCCTCCTAGAGCCAAAGACGACCTATCAAAAACCCCAACACCAGGCAGGAAAAAAACCCCTCATTTTAGTTGTTGATCGGGGTTGTTCAAGCAACTCTCAAAACATATAGACAGTTGTTATTGCCCTTGGTTGCCTCCAAGAGGTGAAAGTCCTATTGCTAAAGACACCATGCACTTCAGAAACAGGGCCCAGAGGTCTTAGAGCTGGAGCCGACCTGAATGTCTCCTCCCTGAGGACTGGCTTTCATGATACCAGAAGGCACCACAAAGTCTTTCAAAGGAGGGAAGTCTTACCGAGCTATGGTGCCTATGAACCACAATGATCAACATAGCATACTAGCCCTAAGGACTAATAGTGACATGCATACCTTGGTGGTAACCAACAGCTCTCTAACTGGACTTAAAATCTGCTTAACAAGAGAAATCACGCCTGGTTCTGGAAACCTAGCCAAATACCCATGGCTAGTGAAGTCTTGGATCTTGGTGGAGAACCTATAACCTCTACTTTATTAAACCAGCATAATCTCTAACTACACACTGAATACTCATTCTTATACAAACAGATATGTGTAGTTCTCTCCCCTCATTGAGGAAACATCTTTTTGTTTCCTAGTAATGTCAGAAGTTACACCTATAAGGTCTCTTTTATGCATAAAAATTAGTTGAACAAGGACAACAATAGACATGCCAAAGTGAATATGGGAAAGCCATGAGGCCTTAATCCTACATAAAGAACTATAGGCAACCAAGGAATGCTAAGAGTGAGAGAAATAGTCTTCCCCAGGGAAGAAAACACCAGTTGGTTATCCAATACCAAATGGTCAGCTCTGAATACACACAAGTAACATTATATAGACTGAATAGGTCATATTTCAGAATATATATGTACATATGTGTACATATAGGCATGTAACAACAGTTAATGGAAAAAGAGGCCATGAATTTGAAAGAAAACAAGGAGAGGTATTTAGGAGGGTTTGGAGGGAGGAAAGAGAAGGGAAATGTGAAGTAATTATATTATACTCTCAAAAATAAAATAAATAAAATCCTCAGTCTTTTGCTGGCTGTGGTTCTTCAACATTTATTTATCAAGTATCTACTTGGTGCTAGATCCTGATTAGGTAGTCAGAAACTCCCCTCCCCTTAAGGAGCTATATTTTAAATGATCAATAAACGTTTAAATTACATAATGTATATTGATAATTCAGTGGGGGAAAAGTTATTCAACCAAAAATGGGTCTCAGTTTTAGATTACATGGTTGGGCAAAGTCTTAGTGAAAAGAATGCAGTTGAGCAAAGGCTTAAAGGGGGTGGAAGAGGTCAGCTCTGTAATAGCTGGGAAAGACAGACACAGGGAGTAAGACCAGCCCAGGCAGAGGTTATGGAAAAGGAATGTTCTAGGGGAGTAGCAAAGCTGCAAGAGCTCAATATTCCAGCACTAACTGAGCCAAAGCAACCACAGCTATGAGGTGGAACTAGTAAGGCTCAGATTGTGAAGGTCCTCGTAGGCAGTCACAAGATTTGGGCTTTGACTCGAGCAAGGTGGAGGCTTTGAGCAGAAAAGGGACTTGTTTTGACTTGGATTTCCAATGTGTTTCCAATGTGTCCAATGCTGAGAACAGGCTGCTCTGCAGGGGCAGAAGCAGGGCAACTATGGTTTGGAACATTTTCAGTTTCAGACGTTCAGTAGATGTTCAGCTGAAATGCTGAGTGGGAATTTGAATGGCCAGAGATAAAATCTCGGAAGGTACACACACACACACACACACACACACACACACACACACACACACACACACACGATGGTTAAGGTCATGAGAGTGGATTGAATCATTACAAAGGTTGTGACTCGAGATAGAGACCAGGAGCCAGAGAACTCACACCTGGTTTCCTCTGATATTAAATGGTTAAGATGTTCTCTTTAAAAAAAAAATCTCTTCAGTATGCATTTTTTTCTCGAAAACAAAAATGTCCAGATTGAAACCACGCTAAATTATCTGAAGATGACAGTAATCATGGTGATAACTGACAGTGGTGTCGTTTATTTTTATCTTCCCACCTACCTAGTCTACAGAAAATAAAGAAATAATGGAAAGACAGCTTAGAAATGCTTAAGAATCCAAACCTGGTATCTATGAATAGAAGGGTTTGTGGACTTACTGTGGTTGTAAGAGAGTTAATTTTGTTACTGTTCCCATTTAACTTGCTGAGGACCTCCACTGGTGTCTTGATCAGGGGCCAGTAGAGCAGGGCCAATGATGGCAGTAAAGTCCTTCTGACATTCCTAATACCTTTGAATGTTGTGGGGTTTCCTCTGGAGGTGCTAGCATATCTGTCCTCCCGCTTCATTGTGTCATTTACCACCCAAAAAAGTTCTTAATACTTTATTGTCAGTTCCCTTCTGAAGACTTTGAAAATTGACCTAAGAAATAGAACACTGCCGAGGTCCCAGACAGACTACTGCTGTGGGATGGTCTGTATGTCAAACATGTTGCTTATTGGTCAATAAATAAAACACTGATTGGCCAGTGGTCAGGCAGGAAGAAGTATAGGCGGGACAAGGAGGAGAGAATTCTGGGAAGTGGAAGGCTGAGGAGACACTGCCAGCCACCACCATGACAAACAGCATGTGAAGATGCCGGTAAGCCACGAGCCATGTGGCAAGGTATAGATTTATAGAAATGGATTAATTTAAGATGTAAGAACTAGATAGCTAGAAGCCTGAGCCATTAGCCAAACAGTTTAAACAATATAAGTCTCTGTGTTTACTTGGTTGGGTCTGAGCGGCTGTGGGACTGGCGGGTGGCAGAGATTTGTCCTGACTGTGGGCCCGGCAGGAAAACTCTAGCTACAGACTACTGAATGGTTCACACTCAGGACAGTTCTGATGTACACTATAAAGACATTGAAAGTTGAATTTGCTTAGAAATGATACCCAGAGATTGTGAATGGTACCTTCCAGCTTGAACCTAACTAGATAAAGTGTCTTTCAAAATAAAAATATCATTATTGTTTCAATACTCTAATTGCATAATACATAAAAATGGAGTAGAACCTCAAATTACTCGTCATATAAATGACTACTAAAATTTCAACTTGCATGGGAAGAGACAACAAACATCACTGATGAGTGGGTATATTTGTTGGAATTATCTGATAAATATTTTGAAAAAAATATGTTCAAACAATTAATCACAAATACTCCTGGAACAAATTTCAAATGGAAAGTTTCACTAAAGAAATGCAAGGTCTAAAGGAAGGTCAGGGGAAATTGTTGTTGCTGGAGAATTTCTCTCCAGCCCCCAAGTCCTGCCAGCTCCCAAGTACTGCCAGTCCCAGAACCCACGTATAAAATAAACACACAGACTCTTACATTATTTAAACTGCTTGGCCATTAGCTCAGGCCTATCATTGTCTAGCTCTTACTCTTATAGTTAGCCCATTTCTATTAATCTCTACTTTGCCACGTGGCTCGTGGCTTACCGGTACTTTACATCTTCTTTCTCCTGGCCGCGGCTCCAGGCAGTCTCCCTATGCTTCCTTCCTCCTCAATTTTCCTCTCTGTTAGTCCCGCCTATACTTCCTGTCTGGCTATTGGCCAATCAGTGTTTATTGACATATAGCAATATCCACAGCAAATTGTTTTATTTTGTTTTGCTTGTGAGATAAGGGGCTCTGCTTCTGAAGATGACCCAACTGGCTATGTAACCAAAGCTGGCATGGAACTCACCACAGTCTACCTCAACTTGCCAAGTGCTGGGATTACGAATGTGAGTCCTCACCCCACAGCAATTGATGGACTTTTTAAACTGTGCAGTACAAGAAGAGAAATTTAAAGTAGGAAATTGACCCAATGCACATAAAAAGGGTCTGTGAATGTGAAGACAGACCACCTACCAATCTGAGTAACAGAGGAAGAGACTTAAAGATTCATAGGTGTGGAGGCCCGCAAAAGTTTCCTAGTGAGAGCTGAGCTTGCTTTACCCAGCAGGACTGCATTAGAGGATTGTTTGACCATGTGCATGGTTACCAGGTGATCAGAAAGGGTCTGCACTTGGCTGTGCTAGGGGGAGGTCTTTTACTCCACCCCTTGGCATTCCTATAAAAGGCCCTTTAGAAGAGACAGAAGCAACCAGTAGATAATGACCCAGGCCCTCCCAAGGTTACCCTGTGTTTCTATGTTTCTCTCCCTCTATCCTTCTTTCTAATGTCTCTTATCACTTACTCCTCAAGAGTACCCTGTCATAAAATGTGGGAGTCAGTCTCCCAGCTGGGCTTCCACAAATAGGGCATTAGGGATCTGTGGGATTTAATATTTATGTCATCAGATTTCCATAGAAGAGGAAGAGTATGGTGCTAAAAATAGCTTGAAGCAATAATATCTGAAAACTTTCTGTGTTAGTTAGCTTTCTGTCCCTATGACAAACTACATGAGATAACTGACTTAAAGGAAAAAAATTAACCTGGCTCTGGTGACACAGAACTATGATCCCACTTACCCACTTACTTGGGAAGTTGAGGCAAGATGGTCAACATTTAAAGGTCTACCTAGGCTACACAGAAAGGTGAAGGCTTGCCTGGGCAATTTAGTGAGATGACATTTCCAAATAACAAAAATAGTGTATATATATATATATATATATGTGTGTGTGTGTGTGTGTGTGCGTGAGTGCGTGCGTGAGAGAGAGAGAGAGAGAGAGAGAGAGAGAGAGAGAGAGAGAGAGAGAACAGAAGTATATCATGGTAGGCACATGTAACCTGATAACAGGTAGGGAGCAAAGAGAAACAGGAAGGGCCCAGGCTTCCAGTATCCCCTTCACAGATATGACCTCAATGGCCTAATTTCCTTCTCTCAGCTTTTACCTTTAATCTTTCTACTACCTCCAAATCCCGTGGACCATGCATTTAACACACAGAGCTTCAGAGACTATTCTGACTCCAAACTATAGTATTCCACAAGTTTGGCAAAACACATAAACCTAAAACATTAAGAAATCAGTGAATCCCAAATAGAACGAATCAAGGAAAACTCATGCCTAAATAAATCATAAACTGGTATTTTCAAAGGTTGAAGAAAACTTCACATGAAAGCTTCCCCAAAGAAAAAGCACATTGTGTACAGGGGAACAGCAACCCGAATGGACGGCTCATAAGACATCATTGAAGCTAGTAGAAAGTAGCATAGTACTTTTAAAGTTTTTTTCTTAGAGTTTCTACTGCTATGATAAAACTCCATGAACAAAATCAGCTTGACATATAAAGGGTTTATTTTATCTTACAACTCTCAGGTCACAATCCATCATGCAAGACAGTCAGGGCAGGAACTCAAGGCAGGAACCTGGAGGCAGGAGCTGATGCAGAGGCCATGGAGGGGTGCTGCTTACTGGCTTTCTTCTCATGGCTTGTTCATGCCTGCTTTCTTATATACCTCAGAATCACCTGTCCAGGGATGCCACCACCCACAGTGAGCTATGCCCTCCCACATCAATCATTAATTAAAAAAAATAATCCACAGACTTCCTACAAGCCAATCTGTTGGAGACGTTTTCTAAGTTGAGGTTCTCTCTTCTTAGATATGTCTAGGTTTGGGTCAAGTTGACAAAAACAAACCAGGGTAGTAATGAATGTTTAAAAATTGTCAGCATAATCATAAACTGACAAACGATACATTTTATGAATGAGAGAAGGAAAATGAAGACATCCTTTGATGTTAGAAAATATAAAATAGATTGTCTCTAGAACAATTGCTACAGAAATTTCCTCAACAAAATAAAAATGTTAACAGGAGAAAATGAAGGAAGACCAATGGAAATAGTCTATATCTCAGTGAAGGTTTGTTTCACAATAGGAAGAAAGCAAAAATTATAACTTTACCTTCTAGAGTTTTAAGTATAAACAAATGGGATACATAAGACGAATACAACACAAAAGTGGAGTGCAAAGGACTGCAAATAGAGATAACTTTTCTACATTTTAATTAAACTGGAAACATTGATTCTAAGCTGATTGCCAAATGTTAAGTATATATTTCATAATCATTAGAGCAACCATTTAAATAACTATATGACATATAGAAAAAAATCACAATAAATAATACTGAATTCTACAAAATCTTCAAATAATGATATGATTGAACAGTGTATTATCATGGATTTAATATCAAAAGAGAAAAGTGAGATGAGTAGAAAATTGGCAGAATTAAAATCTGGAGTTTAATTCATAGCAATATATCAAGTATATTTTTTTTTCTTTTTTTTTGGTTTTTTCGAGACAGGGTTTCTCTGTGTAGCTTTGTGCCTTTCCTGGAACTCACTTGGTAGCCCAGGCTGGCCTCGAACTCACAGAGATCTGCCTGGCTCTGCCTCCCGAGTACTGGGATTAAAGACGTGCGCCACCACTGCCCGGCAAGTATATTTTTCTTTATGAATCTGATAATATAAGATTCTAACAATTGAGAAAGCTGAGATGTATGTAATAATTTATTTTATTATTACTGTATTCTATAAATTGACATTTTTCCATTCCTAGGATACATTTCGGGTAACCCAAAATTAGGTCAGAAAGCTGGAATAGAAGAATTTTTAAAAACGAAGAATTAAGCAAAAAAGCAAATATCAAAATGTGGAAGCAATCTAAACATGTCAATAATTACTGTAAATGGTCTAAACTCACTTATTAAAATAATGATGAGCAGAATTTGTTAATGTAAGAATATGACCCATCAATAAGCTGTCTACAAGAAACTCATTTCAAATATAATGATGTATATACGTTAAAAGTGAAAGTAGATACGGTGTGCTTCACATGTACCAGTCAAAGGAAAATGAGCATAGTTTCACTAATATCAGACAACTAAGATGTCAGAGCAAAGAAAATGACCAAAGATCACGCAGGACATTAACTGGTGACAAAAGGGTCAATTCATCAGGATGATAAAATAGTGCTAAACGTGCTTGTACTTAAAACAAGAATTTCTAATACTTGAATCAAAAAACTTGCATAATTGAAAAGAGAAATAGATAAACCCACACTCTTAGTCATAAACTTTTTGACATTTCTTTCTCAGTAATAGATATGGTAGGCAGGACATTGACCAGTATGTAAAAGAACCACTCAACAACAGGGAAATCACACCTGGTACAGGAAATGTTGCTAACTAATCAGTATTAGTGAAATCATGGTTACTGGAGGAGAATCTACAACTACTAATTTGCTAAACCAGCATATTCCCTAGCAGCAATCAATAAACATTTATCCTTATACCCACAAATAAGTGTAGTCTTCATCCCTCATCAAAGAAAAAATCTTTTTGCAACATCATAGAACATTACAGAGACATTTCAGAAAACCACAACCAACTAATACACAAAGTTGAGGAGCACAGTCCCACTGCTAAGGTTCCAGGACCACTGCAGAAGAGGGGGTGGAAAGACTGTAAGAGTCGAAGGATCAGGGAGTTTGCTGTGAGATTGTGTCTTCTAGTAACAGAAGAAGCTACACTCACAAAGTCTCTCCAACATGACTGCCCAAATGTGAGCTGAACAAGGATGACACCAATGGACATGCCAGACTGCACAGGAGAAAAACCCACGAGACCTCAACCCCACACAAAGAACTGTAGGCAATGAGGAACGCTGGGAGCAGGAGAGGTGGCCTTCCCCAGTGTCAGCCCTGAAAACATACATACAAGTAACATTGTATGACCCCAACAGGTTCTATCTGGGAATAAACATATGTATATACAAATATGTGTATATATATATATATATATATATATATATTCCATGCAATAACAATTTACTTTAAAAGAGACCATGAATTTGAAAGAGAGTTGCGAGGAGTAAATGGGAGAGCTTGTAGGGAGGACAGGGAAGGGAAAAATGTTGCAACTTAAATACAATCTCAAAAACTAACAAACAAATGGAACCAAGTAATTGCATCAGTCAACTGACATTTTTAGAATATTTCATCCAACACCAGCAGAATACACGCCTAATTTTGAGGTGACCATGAAATAGTCACCACAATAGAAAGCATACAACAAATCTTAACAACTTACAAAGAATTGAAATGATGCAGTGCATACTCTTAGAGCAGATGGAATAAAACTAGAAACCAGTATTAGAAAGGCAAAAGGGAAATGTCCAAACACCAGGAAGAGTCTACTTTTAACACTATACATTCAAACAACCCATGGATCAAAGAGAAAATATAAGAAAAATTTAAAGTGTTTCAACTGAATAAAATAAAAATACCACATATTGAAATTCATGCTAAGTATATATATATATATATACATATATATATATCGCTTAAAGGGAAATTCATAGTTTTAAATATTTAAAGTAAATAGGAAAAAAGGCTGCAAATAATAACAAATAACTTCTATCATAATAAGTTAACAAAAGAAGAAAAATCAGCTCCAATTAAGCACAGGGAATGAAACAATAAAAATAGAAACCAATGAAATATAAAGCAAATAAATAACAGAGAAGATCAATCAAACAACAATGCATACTTTAAAAAGATCAATAAAACTGATAAGTATGCATTGAGAGTGGAGAGAGACTACAGACGATCAGTATCAGGAAGAGGGAGTACTACCACAGATCGTGCAAGCATCAGAAAGATAAGAAGGGAGGAGAAAGGTGGAGAACTCTATGCACAAGGAGTGGGCATGCTAGAGGAAATGCATCAAATCCTTGTAAATGACAAACAAGAAAAGTGAGATGAAGTAAACAATCGAAAAAGCTCTTCAGTTACTACGTTAATTACACTTTAGTTCAAAACCTTCCATAAAAGAAATCTCTAGGCCCACATGATAAATTCTCCCTAATACTTAAAGAAAAAATGTCATCAGTTCTAAAAAAATAATAAAAATAAAAACTGAAAATAAATAAATAAAAAGCTCTTCTAGAAAATAGTAGACGATAGAGCTCTTCTCAGCCCATTTTTTGAGGTCAACATTTTCCTGATACTAAAGCCAGACAAAATGATCACAAGACAGAAGTCTACTCATTGATATCTCTTATGAACATACATAAAACCAGAGTGAAACATTAGAAGGTTGAATACATCAATAAATAAAACTCCAAATTAACCAAGTGGGGTATAGAAACACTCAAAAAGTGAATACGTATAATTCACAATATTGGCATTTTAAATGAAGAAAACATAAGACTACCTGATCTTTTTCTGACCAACTGACTGATGCCAGAAAGGGGAGATGACAAAAACCCAATGTCTACTGGTGATTTATACAAACACACACACACACACACACACACACACACACACACCACATCTTAGTACACTGAACATAGACTGATGCTTCCTCATGCTGATAAAGCACATCCACAAAATCTTAGTGCTAACATGATATTCAATGGCAAAGAATGGGGCACTTCTTCCCTGGGATGAGAACAAAAGATCTATGATCAAAATTGTCCCTCTAATTTGGCACTAGTGAATTGGGCAGTTAGCCAAAGAAATAAAAGGCACATAGATTGGAAAGGGAGAAATAAAATTGTCTCCTCGTAGACTATGTTTATCTACATAGTAGATCCTAAGGAACCTACAAAACAAAAGCAATGCCAAATATACTCACAGAACCAATGAGTGAGTTTAGCAAGTTTGCAGATATAAGTTAAACATACAAAACTCAAAGACAATTTAAAAGAGCAACACGATTTGTAATAGTTCCCAAATAGTGAACTATGTAGTAACGAAATGTGTGAAGGATCTATATGATGAAAAATACAGAACAGAGAGGGAAAAATAGAAGCAGTCTTTTGAAAAGTGGGTTCTTATGGAAAAGTGATATACCATGGTCATGGATTGTTGCAGTTCAACACAATACATTCTTGCCAAAATGATTTATAGGTATAATGCGATAACCAATCAAGAGGCCAGGAGGATTTATGTGCATGTCAACAAGTGGGTTCTACAATTTATATGGAAAGGCAAAAGAACCAGGAGAGCTAAAACAAATTTGTAAAATAATAAAGAGTAAATAAAACACACTACTTGATTTTAAGACATACACTATAACTGGGATGCCCCATCCCTAGCTGAAGAGCTATAGGCGGTTAACC